>APFE030559201.1:23191-40724 GCA_000404065.3 Pinus taeda
TTGTATGGTTAACACACATCTGGTCCTGTGTTATTTATGAATATAGATCTTTGTTCTTCAATAGTAGTATGTTGTTGTGATTCCACAGGTGCTCTTTGAAGCTGGGCAGACAAAGCAGAAACGGCAAAGATCTATTAGGAAGGATAGGAAATCAAGCGCAAGACTAAGGTTGGTCTCCTTTGTTCCACTCCTATCTATTTTCATAAAGGAAAGCAAAAGTAGACTTTACTTGTTTGTTTCTAAGATAGCCACCAATCTTAGTGGGAATAGCAACATCCGAGTGGACACTATTCCTGGTAACGCAATGTTTCTCCCTCTGTCACATAAGAAAGTCCTTCTACCACTATTTCTCCTTCCACTTTGCTTGACAAATTGCTCCCTCAAATTTGGAAGCTCTACCTATCATTTAGAATGATCATGGATGTCCTAACAATTTGTAAAATTTCTTCATTTTGAACACCAATCAATTTGTTGAGTCTATGCTTGAGCCCTTAGGTCATATAGGAACCTATCCATTGGAATCTAGAGAAAAAAATATGTGTGTACTCCCTCTTACTGGGAGAACCTTCTTGCCACAAACTTTGCTTCGTTCTTCTCAATGTTTCCATCTGTTGCCCAAACAACTACCCTGGAAGTCATCACAATGTACTTGCAAACCTCATTCAAGAGGCCACAGAAGAAACAATTATCACCAAGAAAAAAATACAAATACAAAAGGCTCACCAAGGAAAAACAATAATCAAGGGAGGAAGATATGAAGTACTTATCTCTTGATTGAGGGAGAAACTGTTGAGTGTTATAGGGAATTGTCAACTCCCTCTTGATCATGTTTTCCTTAATAAAACCCATATGCAATTTTATCAAGATTAAATCCCTTTTTTTCTTCATCTTGCGGATTAGGCTTTGCAACCCATTCATCTAGCTATCTAGCCACATCAAATGCTTAACAATAAGCTAATATCAACACCAAGGCCTCCTTGTACAATTTATTTAGGGAAATTTATCCCTTGGTGGATGAATCAAAGAGGTGTATAGATCTATTGAAAACAACTTCCCTTTGGTCCAAATTCCAATTAATCAAGTTAACCACATCTAATGTGGAAAATAAACAAGGATTTGAATCCATGTTGAATGCATGTTCAACAACTTCAAATCAGTTTTTACACATCACATGTCATGCTTGAAAAGATGTGATCATCCTTATTGTTGATTGTCTCAAGTCATTCCACAAGGAAAAATTATGTGGCAAAGATCTTTATATAATTCTCCAGACTATAATTAGACCATTGATCACTTTTAGGTATCAATTTTTCCTTTTCCTCCAATGCTCACACAAAGATCAACTCTTTTTTATCACTAGTGGACACCTCCTTTAGTCCATTGTACTTATTAGAATTAATCACCTTGTTGTTAGATCTTTCCTTCACCTATTAGACTTCACTATCATCCCTTTAATATTGTTTTCCACCTAAGAAAGCTTCCATACAGTCGTTTTTCCTCTCAAACATCTCAGCTAGTCTAGCTTACCCCTACAACAGCCTTTCCATAGGTTTTTAGGGAACCTGGTCCCCCACAGAAGACCCTCAGTTGGATTATTCTTAAGACCTGAGGCCCTCAAACTGCCTAAATGCATTTTGGCCATGTTCTAGGGCATTATTCCTAAGGTCCTCAACCCTATTCTAAGGTTGTGACCATTCTACTGCTCAAAACAGACTGTGGCTCTTTTTGTGGTTACACTATCTACCTCAGCCTGCCTTCTATAAAATTTGTTGTCAAAAATCAGACCCTATGTTTCCCTAACCAAGATCTAATCTAACCTTTTTCTATGGCTTAGAATTTGTCCTAACTCGACCCTCTTCCTGGAAGCCTCAGTCACGCTACACTAAGCTTGCGGTCTACCTCTGTACTTCCAAGCAAAAACTACTGCAAATCTTAGTTTCTAAACTAACCAACACATTTGGTCTTCCCATGCCTCCTTTGCTTATGGCTATCCCTAGACAACTTCAACAATCTTCAAACTAGCCTCAAATATTATCATTACCAGGTCTTGACCTTCCTTCTAGGCAATCAACCCTACCCAAACAGTCTCAAAATAGTGGCCTTTAATTGTTAAAATTCAACCCCTTCTATGGCCCTCCTCAGCTGCAAAACCTTGGCCTCTCCTAGCTATCCATACAGGCAACCAACCTTGGCTTCTTCCTATGATTCTTCTTGAGCATAACTCGGCCTCCTCTAGGTCTCATCTTCAATATTTGCTATTTTAACAAGGCTCTGATACCATGTTGAATTTTCTACAATAAGCACAATAGGTACCAATATTCGAATCTGATAACTTGTACCAAATTATGTTTAATAATTTATCTTTATTTCACTGATATCATTGAGCAATTATACACAGAAAATGTCAACATTAATGCAGTGAAAATGATAATATCATAAAGAGAGCCATGCACAAAAAAGACAACAAATTTTCCCTGGGAAACCCAAACTTAGGAGAAAACCAAGTACCTTTTTTTCTAGGGGAAATTATTCTTTAACAAGGTTTATAATTTCAAATTGTCCAGAAATTTGTGCCAAAAATCCAAGTCCAAACATTAGTCAAATTTGTCCTCTATTTTCTCCCACATGTAGCTACTATAGAAGAGATATGATGATAAGTGAGTGGTTAAAACTATCACAACATGTATTACAAGTCAAATAGGTGAATTTGGCCAGGGGACACACCCTTTCATGGTGGGTCTGACTTGACTTCTTAAGCCTACAACATGCACCAAATAAAATTTATTTTATTTTAATTTCCATAACTCTCCTAGGCCGACTTAAGAGGCCTCTTGGTATGTGGGAATACCTTCCGATGCTACACAATAATCACAACTTGGCTATAAAAAGCTTTAAAACTTCATCTTTTTCCCTCATTCCTAAAATTTTGACCCTTCAAGGAAAGTCATTAGGGTTAGGGTTTCATGCCAAATTCAACTAGGGCTTGAGTGTTGAGCTGATTTGAGGTCCTTTGACATTGCTTGGCATTAAAAAATCAAAATCTAGCAAATAGAATAGTGGAAAGAGCTTCCCTAGGGTTGATGTCATCAACCCTAATAAATTATAGGGCTTGTAAAACACTAATTCTACATTGAAGCTTCAACTTAGGGTCACTTAAAGGTTTGTTACTATTTTTGTTGATGATACCTTTCTGGCAAACATTTTCCATTTCACTTGTATGCCTAGATGTGCCATTGTTGAGCCACATATTGAAAACCCTATTCTAGAAGCATTCCCTCATAGGGATTTTCATAGGTGCACTACTCCTTATCAAAAAGAATTGAGCCTTGATCCTAGTTTGGAGTACCTTGATTGAGCCTATCAAATTGTCACCTTGACCTCATTAACCTAGAATACCCTTAGGTGACCTATACTAGGGAGCCTTCTGTTTGGTGAAATTCCACTAAAGATCAGGAGTTGGAGTGGTGAGGTTATTCAAAATTGGCAGCTTATGGATTAATTTCTAAAAAATAAAGTCCAAAAATATAATTTCTAAAAATAGAGAGTCTAAAAATACAAAGTCTCAAGTATGACTTTCCAAAAATATTAAATCGCCTTGTATTGATTAGTAATCAAGTATTGCTGATGGAAAATCCCTTCTGATCATCAAACAATCCTAATAAATCAATTTCGACTTAATCATCAACATTACCATTAATATTATTCTTATGATATTATTATATTATTATTAAAAAGAAATTCAAGTCTCTCAATCATGAGATTCAATCATGTCATGTGTAAATCTCCTCAAGTAATTCATATTTTACTCTCTCTCTCTTAATGGATTCATTCATCTCTCCCTTTAATGCTCTTACACACCTCTTACACTCTCTTACACACTTTATTGACTCGTCATAAAAGGATTCCTCTTACACCTCTTTAATTCATAAGTTACACTTCTCTCCTAAAGGTATAAGTTACACTCCTCTCCTTTATGGCATAAGTTGTACTCCTATTTTGGCATATTGAACTCCTCCTCAAGGTATAGGAGTTACTCCTTTATGAATTCAACCTCCTTCCTCTCCCTATATATTTGTGGCTCTCATCCTCAATTGATACACTTACTTTTGCTTGTGAAAGGAGAATCCAAACTTGAGAAAGAAAGAGTTGGAGAGTATAGATGAATATTAAGAGAGAGAGAGAGAGAGAGAGAGAGAGAAAGAGTCTTGAAGAGAAAGTGCAAATATTAGAGAGCCAATATTTGGTGTTTTCATCAACTACTGCTATCAGAGATATTCTTTAGATTTGGGTGAACTTCTTCATTCTCTCATTTTAAATTGTATCTCTACTGAACAATTTATTTCTAATAGGAGAAGAATTTAGTTTGGTTTTTCCCTGGTCATTAACCTAACTTCTTTGTGTGTCATTGAGTTCTTCATTGTCTTCCATTGTTCATATGGTTCATGTTCTATCTACAATTACTTAACTTATTTTGCAGCATAAAGAAGTTTTGGATTTAAATGATTGGAACAACATAGAACATCAGAATTTCAACATGGTATCAGAGCTTTGGTGAAGGCAACTCAAGAAGACAAACTCCATTTCCAGCTATGTTTCTGGTGAAATATATCTTGTTGTCCACTCCACTTCCTGTTATATTTTTGCTGAAATATATCTTGTTTTCTGCTCCATTTGCAACTCTCTTTCTGCTAAAATATCTTGTGTTGTTCCTTCTACTTGCTCCTCATTTTCTGCTCAAATATCCATTTTCATTTGCTGTTGAAATATCACTTGTTGCCCTGTATTTCTTACTACTGAAATCTTATTTGTTGCTCCTTGGTTGTTTCTAAAATATTATTTGTTGCTCCTTACTTGCTACTGAAATAAGAAGATATTATTTGTTGTCTTATTTGTTACTAAAATCATAACCAAAATCAAAGTACTTTCTTATTTATGCTCTTTCTAGTTCCTCTCTTATACATTCTTGTGACAATTTTTTGGTTGATAGTGGTGCTTCAAGGCAGTTTATTGGTTATAAATAAGTTCTCCCAAATTTGGTTGAGAGGGAGACAAATCTGAAAATTATACTACATATCCTATAAAGGGATTTGGTTATGTTTATTTTTTATCTGGATCAAAAAGGTTTGTATGTACCTTGTTTAAAATTAAGGTGTTGCATGTGTTTGATTAATTATGGTTTTGGTATTTGTTGATGCATGTAAAGTAAAGAATAGTTTTACTTATGTTTATGCATGTGCAATAAAGTGTTATCTTAAAAATAAGTATAATGCATAGAAGGTTATGAAAGAAAAAATGATAGAAATTGAATGTTGAAGATAGATTGATTTTGATTCTCTCATATTATATGAGAAATGACATAATCTTATGGGTTTTGGTAATTTTGATATTAGAGTTTACTAACAATAGTTGTTGTAGGTAAGGATCATGACTTTTGCAAAATATGGAATGGTAGTTTTCTAAACTAATCTCTTTTGCAACCATCCAAAATGGATTATATCTAATATCATTGTAGACAATGAAGTCAATATGTATAATTATTATTACATGCCTTCACTCTGGGATGAATATTTTAAGATATTTATAAAATTAATGGAAAACCCATCGTTGCATTGATTCATGATAAGTAATCATCAATATAAATTGCGGCACCAAAAGTTCACTCATTTTCACTATAAAGTATTACCTCATGTGAAAAAAATGGTTTTCAAAATGCCCGAAATTAGAGTGGATTATGATGGAGTTTTCCAAGTGGTGTTCAATAAGATGCATTTCATCTACCAATGACATATGACTGATGGACAGTGGTAACTTACGGAAGTCAGATCAAGAGGGAGATAACATTAAAAAATAAATATTTTCAAGTCTTATGTTGTTTCTTTGTGTCACTGCTCTTGTTTATATTTATTTTTATAGATCATTGATTATTCTTCCTGCATGAGTATTTGAATAATTCTTTCACTAACTTCTTAATAAGGATGTGATCATGAAAAACAGATCTTGAAGATTGTCAGGGTGCATAATAGTGCAGGAAGAGTAAACTTCAATAGGAAGTTGGTGTAAGGATAATAAAAGAGCCACTCGCACATCTAGAAAATAAAGAAATATCGGTCTCATCATCATGTATAATTCCATTATGTTTATTTACTTTTATACTATCATTCTTGCTCTTTTTCTGGGATCAACAGGTACATTTGATGAATGTGAGAACCAATTCCTTTGTATCGAGATTGAGGAAGGTGTTGAGCCATCCCATGACTTAAGTGGACAAGAGCTCAAGACTTCTAGAAAGAAGTTGGAATCAGGAAAGAGACCATCGTATGATATAACCCAGAACAAAACTGGGCACTTAAGGATCTTTGATTGCCTTGTCTACTTTCATGTGCCAAAGGAAAAGAGTACCAAGTTGGAAGCTTCAAGTAAGAAATTTAGGATTGTTGGTTATTGTGAAAATTTTAAAGCTTATATAATATATGTATCTGGACAAAGAAATATAGAGTTTAACAGAGATATAACATTTGATGAAGATGCATCTCTTTGAGAATCCATAGATACTCCTCCTGCTGCTAATGCTAAAAGACATGATGATGCCTTAGATGCACAAGAAGATCCCAAGCCCAGCCCTGATGTTTCTGATGAACCCATGGATCCCATGGACTCCTTAGATCCTTCTCTGTGTGCTATAAAAAGATGATTATGGTTCCGTGACACTTTACAAGATGTTGACAAACATGTTTCTCCCCAAGGAGCCTTCAAAGAAATAAATAAACCATGCGGTTCCAAGAATATGTGGTAGCCATGAACAACATTATTCAAGATGAACCATGCACTTTTCAAGAAGCAATGAAATATCAAGTGTGTAAAGATGCAATGGCTGAAGAATATGAGTCCATCATTCATAATGATTTATGGGAAGTGGTTCCAAGACCACAAGGTAAGTTTGTTGTGTCTTCTAACTGAAAGTATAAAATTAAACATGGTGTTGATGGAAATATTGAAAAATATAAAACTAGATTTGTGTTGAGAGGGTTCTCTCATAAAGAGGGAATAGACTACGATGAATTCTTTGCACCCATTGCCCATTATACAACCATCTGATCTATTGTGGCTCTAGTTTCTAGCCAAGGATAGTCCCTTCACCAAATGAATGAGAAGATTGTTTTTTTCATGGCTTCCTCAAGGAAGAAGTATTTATGGAGAAACCACAAGGATTTGAAGTACATGACCAAAAAACTCATGTGTGCAAACTGAAGAAAACAGTCTAAGGTTTGAAGCAAGCTCCAAGAGCTCGGTATGCCCGCATTGGTAGCTTCTTGATGAATCTTGATTTTACTATAAGTAATTGTGATCCAAATATTTACTTCAAGATGATCCAAGGTATGAATTTTGATTTTGGTATTATATGTTTATGATTAATTTATGACTAGTGGTGAACCTCTTATCCTCTAGTGTAACAGGGATTTAGCTTCTAAATTTGATATGAAATATCTTCAATTGATGCACTACTTTCTAGGTCTTGAAGTATGGCAGAGACCTGGTGACATCTTCCTTTCTCAAGGAAACGTGTTGTCAAGCTACTAGAATGGTTTGGTATGACATAATTCAAGTCCATGAATTCTCCAATGGAAATGAATTTCATTTCCATTAGAGAAGTTTATTTGGCAAATCCTTCCTAGTATCGTCAACTGATTGGGGCATTGATGTTCTTAGTGAACACTAGAACGAACATATATTTTTTGGTCAATATTCAGAGCCAATTGTTGTCTGTTGGGGCCTGTCCCAGGTACGGAGTTAATTAGCCAAACAAATCCCTGTACTACTGGCCCTTTTGACAATAGTCTACAGAGCGCTGACTGAGGTCTCACCTGAAATAGTATGGGAGGGTGCTAGAACCAAGTTTCCGTACCCTTGAGATGTCTGAGAGGTTCGACTGGTCCACTGTTTGTTCCTACGTGTAGGTCACTTCACGCACTTCCATGTTCCTCACGGCCTGATACACTCCCTTCGCGCAGCCCTAACTAGGGGCTGTGGAGCTCCTGCGCTACTAGAGCCTCATTCTACGTTATTACCTAAGATCTTACTTATCTTCCTGTACTAGTTAATTACCTTAGCGTACTTGTATGTCTTACGTTATAATTAGTTATACAAAACATTCATATTAGTTCACGCAGTAAATAAACAGTATACTTGCAAATTATATCCAATCATGCATTAAATCAAGAAAAGATACATGGAAATATAGTAAAACTTCTCTTTATTGATTCTCCCAATGGTTACAGACTCGACCTACCCTGTGCACTCAGTTGCAGGGGTCTACGCACTCAGTTGCAGACTACTAGGCCTTTGCGCACTCAGCTACAGAGCCTTCTCCTACTATGTGACCCACAGATACACTTTACACTTTGACTTAATTACTCAAACTTTTGTTGCTTCTACTACTCCTCTTCTCTATTAGTTATCTTATACACTTAGAGCCTCGCTCTATTTATACAATCCCATGGTCCACAAACCATGGGTAGGTCTATCCAGCCGACATTACATTACAAAAACTAGGGCGGACAACCCTGTGACTCTATTATGATTTCGCGCCCCATGCCCACAATGTGCGAAGCTTTTACAAAAGGATTCAGTCAAAACTTGGGCTTTAAGCCCCAAAACCTGTCTTGGGGGGATTCCATGTCCAACAGGCCCCCAACAAAAAAATCGTGACTCACCCTCAAGTCACTATGTCAGCGCGGAGATCTTTGTTCAGAGTCCTTCCAACTCTGCTCGAACTGTGGCAAGGTCAGCAGCACACTGAGCTATTGCCTATTGGATCTGTTGCATGCATTTTCTGAGACCGCGATATCAAAAGCACTTCTATGCATCTGGGTCTATATCCCCTACATTTTTGCGAGCTTGCCTTCAATTTTTGTTGTGATGGTGAAGGCCTCATCGATCCAAAGCTAAACGCGTGCCTTCAGGACTGCTTCCTTGTGTCGTGTCGCGTCCACCTGTTCTTTTAGCGCTTTAGCTTGTTGCATCCGTGCGAGCCTCTGAGTGAGGGCCACCATCTGCACTGTTCCTTTAATGTTGTCATACTGTTTTTGGAGTTCTCATGCCTCTATCTCTAAGTGTTGGATGTTGGGGTCCTCCTGTGTATTTGTGAGGACCTCAAATGATTCTTCCAACATGTTGGTGTAGTCTCGCACTGCACTACCAATCTCGTCCAACCCCACTGTAATAGCACTAGTGCGTGGTTCTCTGACTTCTAGAGGGGTGGATGGTTGCACCTTTAACTGCAGCTTGATGATCTAAATGTTTAGCTCCAGCTGAACCTTTGTCATTTCCTCCCGTACCTCACGCACCCCTGCTACTAACCTGTGGATGCACGCCTCTACTAGAGTGTCTGCTGGCATGGCTAGCTCCACGACTCCTTTACAAGCTTCATCTAATACCTGTACGAGTTGTCAATTCTATGACACCACTTCATCGCACTGCAAGCTCAATTGTTCCATATTGATTTTCTGCTCGTTGAGGACTTGTAATGCATGGCTCTCCCTAGCTCGTAGCTCTGTAGTTACCCCATCCTGTAAAATGTATAAGGTCTCCCGTGGGACTGCATCCATATTGATACTAATACCCTTTAGTGCGCTAACCTTAGACCTATCGGGCTCATTTTTTGTCATTAGTGCCCCTTCTGGCAACACTATGGTATTCGTCACCTGAATGCGCAACATATGTTCTATTGTCATTGTTCCAACTATGAGGTCGGTCGAAAAGGTACCAGCCTTAGGAGGGTGCACCTATAACACATGTAGTTGTGCTCTGAGGGCCCCCAACACAACCTGGTTCTCCTACATGAAATTTTGGAGGGCCTCGGAGGTGACATCACGCACTATCTCGCCGATGTCATTCAGCTCATCCTCAGTTAGGGTGATTGGGTCAATAGATAACTTCGATGCCTTGACCTTCTTGCGTGACCCTATTCGCTTGGTTTGGTGTTGGGGCTTCAACTATGTTGACATGGTTTGTGGGTCTATGCCTCCCTCTTCTTCCTCTGCTTCTTGCCCATGTGAAGGCGATATTTGGCACTTGTGCACCTTCGCAGTTGCCTCCTATGTTGTTGCTTCTGCTGTGGCCTTTCCTATTCAGTTGCTATCTGTGCAACGTCCTACACCACCCATGCTTTTGCTATCACTACCTCATTCCTTCTCTTTTCTACCAACTGTGCCATGCATAGTTTTGCCTCTTCTTTCTTTCTCTATGCCGCCAACTTCTCTATCTCTATGATGTTTGGAGAGTGCCACTCCAGTGGCCATGGCTCTAGTACGTTAAAGATGACATCGTCCGTGGCTACAAAGGGTATCTTTCTCCATTATTTGGTTGGGTCCTTGTGTGCTCTGATGTATATGCTATGGATGTCCACTTTAAATTCTAAAAAACTCTGCAAGCTGTTGTAAACAATGGGCGACAACCGTGGCTTGCGGTTGATCCCCATTCTAAGGTTCATCTCCATGAACACCCAAAATATTTACTGTCACAGATCCTATTGGCATCCTTTGTGGCCCAGAGCAAAGCGTACTTTTCAGTGTCCTATAGATCCTTTTCAATTATGGGGAATTGACAATCTTCCGGCAATTCCCCTGCCATGAGTGCTATGGACAATAGAAGCCACGCATAGTAGAACATTTTGCCCTGTTCCTGAGCTTCACAGAAATTCTTCAAAAATTCCTTGCAAAGGAACTCAGACCAGTTAAACTGGACCCCCTCCACGCACTGTTCAGCAAGTGCTACCACCAGTGTGGGTACCTCGTTCGCGCGGCACTTGCGCATAACCTTACCGGCCAATATTTGGGTCGCACTCTTGCTACTTTATCGTTGATTCTGGATATAGCGTAGCCCCTTTTCTTCTTTTCCAGCTTGTATTTCATCTTCATGGCCTTCGCGATGGACAAGTCACTGCTCTTCCCTTCTGAGATGTCCGTAGGTTCCTCTCCTTTACATGGAAGCTAAGAAATGTGGTGAATCAAGTCTATCATGAGGGGGATGGGCTCCTCCAGCCAGAAACACCCATCATGCACCAGATAGAGCAGTTTCCTAATGACGAAAATGGTTATTGGGGCGCAGTGGAAATGTAGCACTCAGAGCAGGTTAAGTAGCCTGACCTTTTCCACTCTGTGTAACCACTTTCACGGATCTAATTTTGTAACCCCTGCCATGTGTTCTTCTTAGGATTCATGAGGTGCAAGGTCTCAAGGTGAGGGAACTTCTCGTGGTCAGTGAGGTCCCAATTTCAAATTTTAGGTCCGGCACCCATCCCAGGTGCGTGCCCTCAAAAATAATGTTGTCTGGAAGGAGTGGGGTCTGGAGTGAGCTCTTGGTCTCGTCAAGGTCCTTAGGCACTTTAGCCTTCCCTTTCTGCGAGGGGACATAGGCGAGCAGCTTTGTCTAGGGCTGCGTAGGCACAGTTTCCTCCTCCATGCCTTCATCCTCATCCTCTTCAATAATTAGGTCCTCCAGGTCTTCTTTGTCTTCATCAATCTCTATGGTGACGACTTTCCCCTTGTCCTCCATTGACAGCTTGGTGCGCAACAAGTTCCATGGGGACACACGTACATAACCATCTCTTGTTTGTCCTTCTTGGGTCTTGGCATACGCGGTGATTTCGGGTTTTCTGCCACAATCCTGGCACATTCCGAATCATCCCCCATAGTCAAGGCCTATGCGGCCTCTTCGGCAGTCATTTCTGTTATTTCCATAACTTCCTTAGCTACTACCATCGTGCCCATCTAGAAATCTATCACTCACGATCTTAGGGGCTCAATCAATGCTCAGTACAAAACAAACAGGGCTCTGCTCAATAGCTCAATTCGCAAATGACCAAGTGTTGATTTCTGGGAAACCCCTTGTAATTTATAGCACTTTTTGAATTTTAATTTGATCGTTCCCCCCAAATCCGGTTCATTAATGCTCTCTTAGCATAAAATTTTCCCAAATCTTGCATATAAATCGTGTCTTAAATGCCTGTCGGCCGCTCCATTTGGTCTCAAGTAGAGCATTCCATTGTGAATAGTGACTTCAATGGTCACTTTCTGGCCAACCTACGTGGCAGCACAACCCCCCATGCACAGTCACAAACCTTGTGAACCTTAGCTTCTGCGCACAGCTCCAATATCATGCAACTCCCGGGCATAGTAGTTTATAGTCCCGTGCTTCCTTTCAACTACCTAGAGTGCTAAGACTGTACTTCCCTCGGCTAGTCAGGTGGTCGCATCACATATGTAAAGTTTCATCCTGTCATCCATCAAATTTCCTAGAAAATACCCATCTTTTATTGTTACAAGCGGCATCATGCACTTTACAATCTGCAACGCACTACCCTGGTTGATTTGCTTAGTAATGTGCAGTCCAGCCAAGGCATCAGACTAATCAATTAGTGGCGATAGGCCTAAAACCTGTCATCATGATCATGTGCCTCTTGCCTTATCACCCTCGTCTTTTTACTGATAAAATATTCCTTTATATCGTCCTCCAGCTTCTTGACTTCCACATCCACCAGAGCGCTTTTCTTCCTTAATCATACCCTTTCTTCTTCAAGTTCTTGGAGCCTAGAATTTCCCAGTTGGATTTATTCTTCCAAGGTTATACAAACCATCATATCTACCAGCACTATCATGCATGGTCTAAGATTTCCATTTACATAGGGCTTACAGCGTTTTTCTTATACTCCAACCTTGGCGGTCCCTACGCAGTCAGGTTCTTGCACAGGGCCCTATTAGCCCATATAACTGCTAGTACGCACAGGCCCCAGTCAATCTGCTTCACATTGCGGACCTTGTTCAGCGCTTCACGTACTTTGTTAAAGGCTTCTTGTTAAGCAGATAAATCGTTCTTGCAGAAAAGACCGATCTCCCTAGTATCAATTGATATCTAGCAACAAGCAGGACAAGCAAATCTACTTTTCTCTAAACATATTTTGATTCATTAATAAAAACTAAGAGGTGTTTTAGACTCCACCTCAAGTTCAATACTAGTTTGTGGCAGCCTTGCTCCAACAACTTCAAAGAGTATCCTTTTAATAACCTGCAAACACAAACAAGCACACATCAAAGAACACCTGCATAGCTAATATAATAAATCATGTTCATCATAGTGATCAAGGAGTCTATGAAATAAACCATTAAACACAGCTTATTAAGAAAAATAAACGTGATTGTATTAACTTTGAGAAAGAAGAATTTTACAACCTTGGTGCCTTGATGTTGTACAAGCTCTTCCCAGGGTCCAAGCAGGAATCTCCTCTACTTTGACAAGTCTCACTCTCTTCCAAATGAGATCAAAAGGTATGTGATCTTTCCTCTCAAAAGCTCAATAAGGAAGACTAAGTTCCAGTAGCATTTACCCTCAAAAATATTCAGCTTTCAACCTCTCCAGTAACCAGCCCAAAGGCTCATTTTATAGTGCAAGGGAAGGAGGTTACAGGTCCACCATTGAAGGGATAAAGTCCTTCTTCAAGGGGATAAGCTCCTCACTTCAAGGGGTTAGCTCCTTAAGGAATGGGATGCATGCACCCTCAAGGAGCGAACTCGCCAGCACAAGATTCCCTCTAGAAGCTTCCATAATTGACTCAAAGTGAGTTTTTAAGAATAAACTTGCGCCTTTTTAAATTTTACAGGGGTTCGCACCCATACATGCAGATACAGAGTGGCCAGGTGTGCAGGGGAGTTGACCAGTGGGTGCGGCACCACAGGTAAGGCTAAGAGAAAGTGTGAAACCAGAGTTTTATAGATTATAAGGACTTTCTCTCATTTTCAAGCTTGATATGTAGAGCTGAGGTTTAAGACTTGCAAAGGAGGTGTGTATGAGTGGTGATAGACTCATATTGATTACAGAAAGTCATGTTGACAAATTTTCGTGTAACAGATTGCCCCCTAAAGTGCGAAGTCTATAATATATGAGGATGGTTTTATCATCTATGAAGAGTGAAGTGCTTTATCATTCAAAGGATCTTCCTATGGATACCCCAGTCGGAACCTATAAAAACATTCAATGCAAAATATATATATATATATGATCATATCATCGCTGAGGTAGGCATTCCCATACTCAGATCAAAACTGACTAGAACTATCTAAACTGCTCTGATACAGGAATGATTTTGTAATACATCAAAAGTATAGACATGAGTAGACACAGTATGGACGCTGCCATCTGTTTATGAATAGTCCACTGTATAATGAATAACAAAATTCCTCATTTGTGGTTCCCAAACTAGTATGATTCTATCCATGTGAATGAATGTGTCGAAGTTGAACATGGTAGAAACCACTTGATTACTGGTCGATGATGTAAACCATTAACAAGTGTGAGAGGAACCACTAGTAATGTCAATGGCCCTCAAAGTACTTAGTACAATCCATGACATGTGAATGAATAAATTGATGTCGAACATGTCACAGAATCCTTTGATCAACGGTCAATGATGAAACCTATCATCAAAGGCGAGAAACCTACCATTGATGCATGTAGATTCCAAGGTACTGACGATTTCTAGATCATATTTCTATATAATGAGTTGGAGTCGATAGAAATTGATTCGTTCCAGGAAAGCCCACAACACGAAATCATAGATCAAGTTCTAAAGAAATGTATTTGGCAAGGACTAACTCAAGGATGGTCAAGATGGATGACAGATATTTCACAAATGAATGGTTTATTTGAACTGACCTCTTGAACACATAACGACACTCCAGATGGTTTGCTTACAATTGACCCAAAGCTAATACCCAAAAACCAGCTGAAGACTTTCAATATGGTTTGATTAACTGTTAGGTAAAGGATTTCCCAACCCAGGTGAATGAAAGTGTCATGTTCAAGAGTGGTTGACTACTTTTCAAAAGACAAAGTATAACAATCAGGTTCATTTTTGTCTCTTTTCCCCCACCATTTCTGGCAAGTACCTCTTTATTTTTGACAAGCTTGAGGAGGATAACATTTGCTTGGTTATAAGCTCATCCTTCAGATGTGTTACACAAAAATGTCAGCACCTTGATTATTTGCAGTCGGTGTAGGTCTATCACCACCTATACCAGCTTCCTAAGAAAGTCTCAAACCTCAGCTCTTCAAAACAAGCTTTAGAAATGAGAGAAAGACATCAAAAAAGCAATGTAACTCTTGTTCCGCACTTTCTCTTACTTTTGCCTGCGGGCCCGCACCTTTTGTTCAAGTTATCTACGTACTTATACGCTCTGTATGTAGAGGGGAGGGTGCGCACCCCTGTAAAAGTCAAAACGCACAATCTTTATCTTAAAAAACTCATATTGGGTTAATTCTAGAGTTTTCTAGAAGCATTTGTTACGTGGATTGTTCGGTCCAAGTGGTTCATGCATCCCATGAGAGGAGGAACTAATCCCTTGTTGAGAGGAGCTATCCCTTTGAAGGAGGAGCTAGTAACTGATCTCCATTGCACTATAAATTAAGGCATTGGGTCAGTGGCCAGGGAGGTTAGAAGCCGAACTTTTGAGGGTAAATGCTAGTGAAATCAAGACTTCCTATTTGAGCCTAAGAGGAGAGATAACATACCTTTTTGGCTTCATTACGGAGTGAGTGAAGCTTGTCAAAGTAGAGGAGACTTCTTGTTGGACCCTAGGAGGAGCTTGTACAGCATCAAGGAAAAGGTTGTAAGGTTCTTCTCCTTTTGAATTAATACAATCAAGCTCATTTTTCTCAACAAGTATCTCATGTTATTTGTTTCGTGGACTCCTTGACTTTCATGTTAAATATGTTTTATAATATTGGTTATTCAGGTGCTATTTAATCGTTTGCTTTGTTTGTGCTTGCAGGTTTGCGACAAAGGAACTTACTTGGATCAAAGGACCGAAGGCATCTCCAAACTTGCGTTGGACATGAGGTAGGCCTTAAACGCATTTTTTTGCCATTATTTATAAAGCACATTTAGAGAAAGATAGTGTCTGGTTGGTTTGTTTGTCATTAGGTCTTCATTATATTCTAGGAAGGTCTATCTTGTCCGTAAGATTGACTCATTCTATGTGACAAAATGGCGACTCTGCTGGGGACTTGATTGTTTTCCTCGTTGTTCTTTGACTTAAGAAACTTGCCTTTTTGTTTCTGTTTTTGGCTTGTTGTGTGTGGCTTTGGGTAGACTTAGTGGATTCAACTTTGTTTTTTATTTTTCATCAATTTGGTCGAAGTCCGCAGTCTGCACTTGTATCACAGTGCGTACCTGTACGCACTTTTACTTTGTGCACAGAGCGTACCCGCACCTGGGTAAACTCTGCACCTGCGTACCCTACTAAATTTTTGAAAATTTTGACTTTTTCTCCTTCAATTAGTTTTATTTTGTTTTTCTAGTGGTTATCATCTGCCCATACCTACATGTGACTGGTTGAAATATTTCCTTGGATTAATTTCATTAGCATTAGGGTTTTAGGTGAAATTCCTAGAAGTTTTGCTTGTTGGGTTTGTTTTTCGATTTGGTTGTGTAGTGACTCTGAGCTTAGAGGCTATAGGGACTTCAGATCACCTTAGTGTCTACCAGTCTTCTTGAGAGTCTGACCATTTATGAAATCTCCCCTTGTTGAGGAATCCGCTTTGAGTTTTCTCTTTACAAAACTTCGAAAGACTTGTGATTGAAAGTTTGGATTTTCATTTTCAAAAGGAAAACAAAATTGGTTGTTCTTGACTTATCTGTGATTCTGGACAAATTAGTCCTTGGTTTGCTTGTGACCAAGTAAAACATCCTCAAAAGACTTTTTGTGAGCTTTTTACTTGAAATAGGTTTTCTTAGTTTGTAGATCTTAAGTTTGGTTTAGTTATAGTGTTAAATGTTTTTTAACAAAAAATGAAAGGTCTCTTTTGAAAAAAGTTTGTTCTTAGTAGCATTTGAGTTTTCGAATGAAAAGAGAAATTATTGTGGAAATAATTAGTTGTCTCGTTTTTGAGTGCATTGAAACGAATACTCTTCTTTTTATTTGATCGTTAAGAAAGATTTGTGTTTTTAAGTATTTGCATCTTCCAACTCTTTCCTAGCTAGAACTTCATTGAAGAGAAAAGATTATTAAATAATCTTAAGTGCATTTTTGTAGTGATTTTGAGCCGAGTCTTTACACCATAAGTTTCATCTCCATCACCTTTTGACTTAATCAAAAACCACTAAAAATCACGCTTAAAATAAAATCAATCTAGCAAATTTTGTTTCTAGGGCTCTGATACACCAACATAGCTTAGGCTAGTTAGTGTCTTGGAGTAGGAGAGTAATTAACTCTCCAAGACAGCAAAACCAAACAAGTAGTTTATCTTGTGGTAGGATAAATCCAACTGTTGCATTTATACTCTGGGAAAGCTCCTCTTAAAGGAGAAGCACGAGCTCGTGTCCGAACCAGTGAGGGGATCAATCCTCCCTCGTTGGGAACGACGCCAGACACGCACGTATTACAAACGGTAACCTCAGATTATTGTTGAGGAGCCAGGGGATCACTTATCGGTAAACCTTGGATTGACCATTGTCAAGGAGCTGGTAAGGGGATTGAGCTTG
>APFE030559201.1:74443-89324 GCA_000404065.3 Pinus taeda
GCCTGATTGTCCCAGGGGCTGAGAATTGCGTGCTTATGTTTTTTCTTCTTAGGACCTTCGCCATCTTATCCGTAACTCCATGAATGTAAGGAAGAAAAACCCTACCACCCTCCGGTTGATCTCTGGTTTTAGGTTCATGAGATAACAATCTTTTCTCGGCTTTCTGAATTGCTCTTTTAATCTCATTTTCTTTGTAGCCTAAACCTCTAAAGGTTGAGACTAAATGCTTCTTTTCTTCATCCAGATGATTAGCGTCAGAGATTCGAAGAGCCCTGATAGCAAGAGTGTTTAGAACACCAAGCTTCTGGGCTGGATGATGGTGGGAGTCAGCATGGAGGTAATTCTCAGTATGGGTAGACTTTCTGAAAACCTTGTGCCCAATGGAGCCATCTTCTCTTCTCATGATGAGGATATCTAAAAAAGGAATGCTCATGTTTTCTTCAAGCTCCATAGTGAATTTTATATCTGAGGAAATGGACTTCAGGTGAATAAAGAATTTGTCAAGCTCAGCTTTACCATGAGTCCACTTTATATTAGTATCATCAACAAATCGCTTCCACCACGCTGGTTTCAAGGGGTAAGAGTTTAGGGCCTTCTTTTCAAAATATTCCATGAATAGGTTGGCCACAATTGGTGAAAGGGGGGATCCCATTGCCACTCCAGTTGTTTGTTCATAATATGCTCCTTGGAAGGTGAAAACTGTTGATCGCAAGCAAATTTCGGCCAGTCTTGCAGTCCCTGGATCAGTAACCTCTCTTATCACTTGAATGGCCTCTTCAAGAGGAATCTTGGTGAATAGGGACACCACGTCAAAGCTAACCAGGAGGTCCTCCCGCTCTAACTTCTCATTCTTAATAAGCTTTACAAAGTCATGGGAGTCCTTGATGAAAGAATCAGTGTTTCCAACCAGGGGCTTGAGGATTCTTGCAACATATTTAGCGAGCTCATATGTTGGGAATCCAATTGTATTGACAATTGGTCTGAGAGGGGCACCTTCTTTATGGATCTTTGGAAGTCCATAAATCCTAGGTATGCATTCACTGGAGGGGATTAATCTCTTCTTTAATTTGTCATCAAGGTTGGATTCCAGGATGGCCTTTTTCACCTCTTTCATAATTTTGGGTATCGGATTCTTGTTTAGCTTCTTATAACTCCCACAATTTAGGTGAACGTTCATTTTGCATATATAATCTTCCTTATCGAGAACCACTGCTGCTCCTCCTTTATCTGCCTTGAGAACCACAATTTTTTCATTGTTGCGCAGGGACTTGAAGGCTCTTTGTTCCGCTATACTCAAATTACTCCTGGGAACCCTGGCCTTCCTCATAATAAGGGAGCATTCTTGCCTTAATTCTTCCTTGTCTTCCAGGGTAAGGTTGCTGATCCCATTTTCAATATTACAAATTAATTTCTCAACAGGTAGGTTCTTCGGGGCAACGGCAAATCCAAGGCCTTTTCTGAGAACACCAATGACCTCAGGCTCTAAACTCTGGGAAGATAAATTTACAACTTTACGACTGAATCAAAAATATTGTACCACAGAGGTCTCAAATCCAGATTCATTATTGTATCCCAATTATTTAACGAGATTTAACAAACACATATTTTGAGCTTCTCCACAATCTACTAAGACTTGTTTGACCTTTTTTTTGGTGGATATAGACTTCTATGCATAGTGCACAATCATAATATGGTATGAGTGGAAGGTTATCTTCGGTAAAGCTCATATTGTGGGGTGCGGAAGGATTTCCTACCATATCTTGCAATGTACCTATGTTTAAATCTATTTAAACAAAAGATGTATGTAAAGCTTGATCTAATATTTATTTTATTTAGGATAATATGAAGAATTTTAAGATGGATATTTGTGTAGGTGTCTTCATTAGGCTATCAAATAGAGTGTAGTTAGTAGATGATCAATAGGTAAAGGATGATGCCCCCCAGAGGGTTTCCTTGCCTCATTTAGTGATAATTACAAATTATTTTTTCTATTAGGGATGATAATGGTACTTATATGTTATTAAATCTATTCAAATTCTTGTACAATGGAATAATAAGAAAAGTTGACGACATTATAGCTCTTTCCCTTCCCCAAGCCATTCTTCTTCCCATGATCAGGGATGGGATCCATAAATATTTTTAAAGCATGGTTTGATGTGTTGTATTTCTCATTGATGCTAACCTCACCCTTATCATTCAAGTGTTGGATGATGATTTTGAGTTTCATGTAATTATGTCCTTTGATGCAATGGTACATACAATATTTGTTTTATTTACAATAAGATGGTTTAAATTGTAGTTCATCATGTTGTTCTAGTTCTAGTAGTTTAATTAAGTTTGATTGTATTAGTTTCTTACATTCTGTTTCAATAACCTAAGGGATTATATTTTCTTCGAGGGATTTATTTTCCTCTCGAGGTGTTAGAATTTTTTACGAATTTTTCCTTGTGATGAAGCTTGGATGTTTTGAACAGGCTTAGAATCTACAACTCCATTGTTAACTACATGTTTTTTCTTAGCCCAGATAAATGTCTTATCATTATTTCTTGATAGTTAGTATTTGTTTTCTTTATAAATTTGGACTATGCCCTTACTGATAAGAACCTTCTCTATGGTGATACCCTTTTCAATGGTTTCAGTAAAACTTTTAGCACATTGTAATTGTAAATGAAATGCCATTTCTTTCATTTAAGTTTTGTACAAACATGTCAATTAATTGTTTTTAATAGGGTATGGGAATTTGTTATATACCTAGGGGGGATAATATGGGGTACAAAGGGAGGTACCCAATATTATCCCCCTAGGTATATAATAGAATTTGCTAGCCATGTTTCTCCATCTTTGGAGGAAGGAAAGAAAAATTTCTCCATTCTTTTGTCTATTGTATAAAGATTAGTCATGGAAATCTTGTGTTCAATGTTGTATGAAAAATGACTAATTATTTTTTATGCAATGTTTTGACTCAATATTTAACATATTTTTAATATTCATCTAAAACTTGATTTAGGATCTTTTCACTCTTCAACTCCTTACTAAGGTAAAGGTTTTAGACCCTCTAGAATATTTTTAAAATTTACATATGATTAGCTCCGCACTTGTGAGAAATAAGTGCTAATATAACTTCCACTTGTTACTGTGGTGGTCAAAACATAGGTCAATTTGTGGAAGGTTAATTGATCTCAAACTAAATGTCAATGAGAAAGATTATGGGATTTGTGTGAGTGTCAAAGTTTACAATGATGTTTCATTGTCAAGTTTACCACTAAAGTTTCATTATTGTGTACATGAATAGATAAAATTTAAATTTTTGTGTTGTATGTTTTTTTAGATGAATATATTAATGTTTTATAGTTTTATTCTTGTGTAATAATTTTGTAATAAATATATAAATGTTTTACGATGTGTATTTTGAATTTTATTTAAAAAACAATTAAAATAAGATAAAATTTAGGTTAAGGATGGTTCCATTCCTATTGTATTTATTTATTATTCCATGATGGGAAGAGAAAGGTGGGGCATTTTGGTAGAATAAAGGATGCAAACATTGGAATAACAATTTAAGTCATAGTATAGTATTTGTTGTAGATTTATAATAAATCCATATTTATTTAATTCTCACCTTTTATATTTAAGAAAAAAATACTAGATTAAATACTTTTATATTAATTTTTTGAGTATTTTTGTGTTGTAATGTACTCTTTATTACTTTAATTTCATTTTGATATCCAATATTAATTTAAATATTTTTAATTTCTTTTTGATATCCAATATTAATTTAAATATATTTTAATTTCTTTTTGATATCCAATATTAATTTAAATATTTTTGGTTATTAGGCTTATAACATTAAAATTTTAATAGAAAATAAACATCTCATAATAAAAAATAACTTTTTAGTATATTTTAAAAACCTGTAAGATTTATTGTGATGAAGTATTAATAAAATATTGAGAATGGTTTACCTATCATATGATATAAAAAACAAAAACTAACTTTTAGAACATGAGTAGGATATTGTAGAATCCAAAAATTGTAGTAAAGAAGTCTCGAAAGCTAATCAAAGTACTGGGAAGAATAATATTAAGTAAATCTACGCAATCTAAGTTCAAGTTTCCAAAAACTATTATTGATTGTGGAATATTATATGAGATTTTTTAAATACACAAATCATAAAAAAAATGCCGTAAGGTTAACAACCAACATGACTTTATTGAACCTGCCCCCTTGGATAAATTTTCTTACCATGAAAAAAGAAAAAAAACAATGAAAAAAAAATATTTATTTTATTATTATAATTAATAATAATAATATTATATAATAATTAAAAAAAATTATATATATGAGAGTCTAATAAACAATTTGTCCAAAATTAATTAATACGTAACAATAATATTTTTTTAAAATTTTAAATCTGTATAGTCTTTATCTTTTGTTTTATTTGAATTCATTTTTTTATAATAAAAATATATTAATATAATATTTAACAAATTCAATGATAATATAATATATAATGATTTGAATGCATAAAAGAAACAGAAAAAAAAAACTGAACATTACAATCAGAAAAACTGTAAGTCTGAAAGAACAGTTGCCTTCATCGCCATGGTATTTCCGAGGGCCCAGAATTCGGTGATTGCTTCGCAGCCACCTGCTTTGGTATTCGTTCCTTAACCACTTGCTTACATGCTCGCCTTTCACACGTCGACTTTGGTTGCGTTTTACATTCACTCGCCAAATTTAATGGTGATTTCCTGCCACTCACCCCACCATTTGCATTTGGCGGCTTTTGACGTTCTGTCAACTCTCGGATCTCAACATCTTTAGATTCAAGATCCTTTTTCAGGCCATTCATGGCACTTTCTAATTCCTTTATTCTCTCTTGAAGCTGCCCATTTTCTTCTGTACATTTGCTAATTTCAGTCATCAAACCATTGTTTTTCTGCTTGAGGCCTGTGTTTGCCTCTGCATTGTCCAAAATTTCATTTCGTAAATCAACCAGCTGATGTCGTAAATCAAATATATGGCCTTCTTTCTTCTCTTCCACAGCCCTAGAAGATTCGAGATCCTTTCTCGCAGAATCTAGGGCTGTTTCCAACTCTTTCACTGTGGCCTTAAGATTTACCTTTTCTTCATCTGAAACCAAAAATCTTCTATCCATTTCACTTTGTAAGGAGTTCTTTTCCTTTTCTAGAGACACTTTTGCAGCAGCAAGCGATGAAACTTCACTTTGTAAAGAGTTCGTTTCTTTTTCCAGAGACAATTTTGCAACTGCAATTGACGAAACTTCACATTGTAAGGAATTCCTTTCCTTTTCCAGAGACATTTTTGCAGCAGCAAGTGATGAAACTTTACTTTGTAAGGAGTTCGTTTCTTCTTCCATAAACTTTTTTGCAGCAGCAAGTGATGAAAGTTGATTTTGTAAATCTGCGTGTACTGATTCAAACTCCATCTTCTGTTCTTCCTTTTCATGCAATATTTTGTCATGGGTTTCCTGCAGCTTTCCAAATTTGATGTTCAGCTCCTCAACTTGTTTGTTAAGTCTAACATTTTCAGCCACACATTTTTCAGCTCTCTGATTTTGCTTTTCCAACAAACACTTGGTACTCTCTAACTCATTCTGTAGTATTTCATTCTGCTTTTTAAGAGAAGCTTCTATTATCTTGCACTTGTATTGCTTAATTATATCTGCTTCTTGTTGGACACCTTCAGTTGCAGGTTGCTTAAGGTTGTTAATTGCATTTTCCAATTCTGCAATTTTCTTAAGCGGGGAGACTTTGTCCGGCAGGGAGGTTTTATCATAAACTCTGAATTTGCTGGAACTGAATTTTACTTTTTCTTCATCTTTAATCGCCAAACCACTTTCTGCGCTGGAAAATCTTGGCCCGCCACCACTTTCTGGTTGGGAAAATCTTCGCCCGCCGCCTCTGCCTCTGCCTATACCTCTCGCTTCCATCGTCTCGTTGTACAACTCGTGAAAGCTTAACAACCTTTAACAGACACAAACGAAATGACAAAAAATAAATTGATTGACAATTTAAAACTATATGCGCGCTTTTCCTTAGCTAACACTCTGTATCAAGGGAATGAGCAATGTGATGTGAGTGATATTAGAGACATCTGACTGCTCTGTAAATAAATACTCATACGTTAATAATTTCAAAAAAAGATTGGCCGACTAAATTAACGTCACATCGCTCATTGGATATTTGGTGGAGTAACAAGCTAGTGACTTCCCTATGCTCGTTTCATGGGAACTATGCTCGTTTCATGGTTCCCAACTCAGTCTTGGTTTTGATTCTTTTGGAATAATAAAATTATGTTTAAATTATAGTTAGGGATTTTTTTATTATTTATTTGGCTTTTTTTTTTGTTGATTTTGAATGGGATTTTTTGGCCCATTTTTTATAAAGTTATTTATTGCTAAATTTTACACTGGATATTTTTTAAAATGTATTGATTTAAGATTTTTATTAAGGTTATAATTTTTATCGAGTTTATTTTTAGTTTTAATTTTTTATGGTAACGTGTTATGGTTATTATTTTATATGTAAATTTATGGGTTAAATTTGTATGATTAATGTGGTATTTTGTTTATTGTCTTGTTTGGTATTTTGATTAAGGGATAATATTCACAACGATTTAATGACTTGGTTTTAAGTATTATTTTTCTATGGTGCTTCTTCATTGATACAACTTCTTCGTGGGTTAATGTCTACGAATAACAAGTGTTTCATATGTTTGTTATGGATCTATATTTAGAGGGAGTTGGCCTTGAGCTTGATCCACCCATGGTACTTGTGTATTGTTACAATTCAACATACAACTCTATGACAAATGACACACGTACCTTGTCAAATTCCTTGCTCTAGGATTTTGGTTAAAAGGACCCATATATGTAGGACTTAGTAATCTCATCATGGTGTTCATGCCTCCCTACAACTGCACATGTAGCTCCATGGTTTGAATTTCGAGTAATAATGTGGGTACCAAAGCAAAAACTATAGTCTAGGATTTAAGTTAATGACCCCCATATTGTTTGGTAGTTGGCCTTAGATTTTATCTCTCTACATTGTCTGTGCAATGTTACAACTCCAAGAGTTGATTTAGTACAAATGATGTGCATACCTTGCTAAATACTATAGCTCAATAGTTTGGTTAAGAACTCATAATCTTAGATAATTGCTCTTGATTTTGATCACCCCCATGGTTCTTGTGCATCTCTATAACTTCAAATACAACAACATTGGTTGAATTTATACCTACAATATAGTTACCTCGTTGAATGTTTCAATGATTAATGACCCATATCCATGAGAAATTGCTGGATTTCAAACCCCTCATGGTGTTCATGAATCACTAAAATTCCATATACAACTCCATTGATTGATTTTGCACAAATGACATGGATACCTTGCTATATGCTTCAATTTATCATTTTTGTTTAGGGTTCATAGATACAATTAGTTGGTTTTGAGTTTCATGCCGCCCTTTGGTGTTCATGTTGCTACTACAATTTTATGTACAACTTTGTGGGTTCAATTTCAACCAACAAAATCAATACCTTATTGAATCCCTTGGTGTAGAATTTTGTTATTTACTAATATTCACATGTAGTTTTCTTCAAGTTCAATCCAACTTGTAGTGCCCATGCATTGTGACAACTCGATGAGTTGAATTTATATAAATGATTTGAGTACCTATTTGAATGCATTACACTTGGATTTTCATTAAGAACCAATATCCATGAGTAGCCAAAATTGAGTTTGGCTACCTCATTGAATGTCCCAAACTCTTGTAATTTATATCTTGTTAGACTCTATTATGCAAGGGTTAATTCAATTCATCATGGTATCCAAAAGTACCAGGGAAATTATTGCTTATTCAACTTATGTCTTAAATACTTTTACCCTCCTTTTCCCACCATCAATGATCAAATTTGAAGCGCATCTCTAGTTTCAATTTAAAAGGTTATATCCATCCATCTCTTCCATGATGAAAAAGTTCAAAAATAGTTGTACTCCAATAATAAGTATCAACAAGTACACACTTCGTAAAACGAAATGCTAAATAAAATATTATTATTTAATTTTATTACAATGTTGAAAATGAACCAATCACAAAATGTAAATTTTACTTATAATATCAACTAACGATAAACATGCTTTGAAATTTCAAATGTGAACCAAACCATAAATAGTTTAGCAAAGTGTTAAATAGTAAGATATATACTATATTTTTAGGTCTCATCATGACTTCGAATATCGAGTTCATTAATTTAAAAATATAAAAATCATAATATAATACTTATTCTTAAAAAATATGAATGTCTTAAAGCAACAAAAACTATGAAATCATAGGTACAAATGACACAAATGATTCTATCTAGTCAATAACTTAAATGAAATATAAGTAAAAACGAAGAATGAAAAGTCCATATGTAATTTATCCTTCAAAGACCATAAGTAGTGTTTCACCTCATATTGTGTGGGGTTTCACATATTGATTTTCATCACATTGGTAGAGCTTGCTACTAGTTTCTTAGATCCGTTTTGATGGATTTAGGGTACATAATATCTTTAATTTCATGAAGATGCTACTTCTTTGTTGAGTTGGTATTTTGGGTTAGAGCGGAATCACTTTAACTTAGTGGATGATTGTGGTTAATGATCTCCTTATGGTTGTGGATGCTATTTTTATGCATTTGGATTACTCTCCTGAGATGTAGATGCTTGTTATTTTGTGTGTCATCTTATTTTTAGAGCATTCTAGTGACTTTATATGATGATGTTATGAAGTTAGTTTGTCACTAGGAGGGGTTGTTCGACATGATCCTCTTATGTTGGATGTGTGACCGGGGATATATTTTATGATTAGATGAGGTTAAAACTTTCTAATGTCCCCTTCGCTTATGATGTTCATGTGGTGGTGTGATGCATGTTTCCTTCTCTGACTTTCCTAGGTAATATAACATTGTGATATTAAATATCACTGAGGGGGAAGGTGTTTGATGAATTTAGTATCCTCATTGATGTACTTATCCTAAGTTTGATTTAGAAGGGATATTGAGTGGGAGATGGAGGGGCTATTACATTTTCCCTTGATGATATAGAATTTTCTATAGTTGGCTGATGTATATGATATGTTAATGCATTGGCGGTGGTGTACGTGTTCAAGCCTAGGTGGAACTTTTATTTTGTTGTTATCATGGTAATGTTTTACTAGGAAAATGAAACTTTAATAGGAAGATATAACTTTTGTACATGGTATAACACTTTGGTGGAGTGAACCCCCTCATTGACACACATGTTCATGATGATTTAATTTTTCTCATGCTTCAATTAGCATCCTTGAACACTAAGAATAATATATTGAGGATGATTAAAACTTGATGGAGCACTCTTCAAATGCATGCATGTACTATTTCACTATTTTGGGAAAGGGGGTACACTTCTCTAGAATGTACCTTTTTGTGCACATGGTTTTGGTAAATTAACTAATGGTTTTGTAAACCAAGATATGGCATTTGCACATTATTTGAAGAATTGTAATCACATTGAATTATTTCACTAGGGAGTTGACTTGATAAAAATTAATGTGGTTGAGATGGTTTCAAATTGAGGATAATGTTTTATGTTTTTATATTTCCCACATGCTTCTTAGCTTGCCCACGTATACAAGTACTGAGTGTAACCACCTTGGAAAATATTTTATGATTATTTGGATAAATTCATTTCAAATTTGATGAAATGAGATGATTGTACATTGGAGGAAACAATTATAGATTTTTGGGAAGTTGTTGAAAATCCCAAGATACACTATACATCATGCATGTGATGACAGGATGTGCCCCATCTATTTGGAACTTTGCACACTTTTCTATGAAGTTTGTTGGAGGAACCTACTCTAACTCCAACTATGGAAAACAATTATTTGTTGACCTAGTTCACACACACCTTTCCACACTTTTTTCACATGTGATAATAGGATGTGCCCCTCATGAGAGACCCATTTTCCCCATGAAGGATATTTGTTGCACACATGTTCATGCACCTTGATGTGCCAAATATTAAACACCTCTTTATCACTTTGTTATAGTTTTGACCATTTTCACCTTCTAGAAGCCTTTATAGTCATCCTTTTTGCATACCTTTTGTCACCATTGTTCGGGAAATTAATTGTTTTAAGGAAGCAACTAACTACGGAAATTTAATTTGTCAACTCGAGGTTTTGTCTAATTATTTGAAGGTTGTTTGCAAGGTATATGCAAGAGGGAATGCTGAAACTAACAATAACTAATTCTCTAACAACAACCAAAGTAACTACAATGGAGGAATCAAATATTAACTTGGAACTCAAATTTAAAAGATCTAACTTTCACATAAACTATACCTCCTATAAATCATTCAAAAATATTGAATTCCAATTTTATTCTTTACATGAAACGACAAGGAAATTTGTTGGATGCTAAATTGCTACTTAAGAAACAAAAATCATAGAATTGAAGGAACAACATTAAGAAACTATACTATTCGTAATAGAAAAGAATAGATAACAGGAAAATAAACTCAACCTATGTGGAAACATCAATGATCTAGTGATAACCTTCAAGGAACAATAGTAAATTGGCTTATCTAAAGAGAAATCCTTGCAAACTGATGTTACGACTATCAATATTGCCTCTACTCAAAATGAAGCGCTCGATTTTGCAATTAATATAATAGGTATATGATTGGCATATAATGATAAAATGGAAAGTGATACAAATGAAGACAACGCCTCTTCCAAGGGAGAACTCAGACCATTGGAATTAGACTACCTCGTAGGAGAAATCAGAACAGTAAATTAACTCTTAACAACATAAACTTGCATTATATTCTAAAAAAATGATTACAATGCTTTAGCGGGTTTATCAAATGTATACAAAATATTACATCCAAACATCTCTCATTCAGGACATAAGTCCTCATGTTTATACCACAGCCAAAAATTATAAAAACAAATTTTTTTTTAACAAAGAGCAATTTTAAGAATCTAAATATTCGCAAATGCTCATTTTCAGTTACAAAAGAGTCTTAATATTTCCCAAATGAGAGAACCAAGGGATTTTCCCCAAACAATATCTCTCATATAAGAATAGGTCTCACTTTTTGCTATAGTTAGTTGAGATAGCATCGTGTTATCCCATTTCATGACGAATAGATCCAGAAACAACATCAAGTTCCAGCTATCACAAAACCCCTATTCATAATAATTATTCAATCATAAGAAAATAATTCTTTTGCAACTGACATAGTTTTTTAGAAAGGTGAAATGACAAGAGTAAATTAATCCCTTCTAAAACCTATATTATGCAAGTTAATATATTGTAAATGTAAGAAAAATATAAGAAAACAATATTAAAAATTAGAAATGGGATAGCTAAATCATAACAATTGTGGGACCAAACATCACCCCCCAACTGAAAATTTTGCATGTCCTCATGTAAATAAATGATTAACATGTAAGGAAATTAACGGGTAGGATTCATAGGGCTCTTCTCCTCTAATCCTGAACCCACTCCTAATTTTGATTTCCTAGAAGGCCGCATACTTACTTGCCTCTCACAGTTCATAATCATATTTTTAGTAAGGTTGGGGACACCAAATTATTGGACACCTGTACCTGTATCCCATCCATTTGATCCCAAAATCCATCACAATATTAATATAATATTTCACTCTACACATAACTTGTTGGAAATTATATAAACCAAAAGGTTCCATGTTTTTTATTTCTCTATATGTCACTTGCCATCTCATCTTGTTTCACAGATAACTTCATCTCTTATTTCTTCTAGTTGTTCTCACCTTGAGTGTAACACATCATTATGAATTTTCCTAGGTAAGGGAGAAACATTGGGATTCTCTATAAATTCGTTATGGTAGAGAACTGTAGTGAATGGATTTTCTGACTCACCCCTAACCAAAAGATCAATATTATCCTCTCTTCACTAAAAAGCATGATAGGATTTTCCCCACATTATCTGGTTTAATGCAAACAATATAAAATCTTGGAATTGGACATCTTCGATGAATGGGACAATGTTTCATTTACATGTTCTTCCATAATATAGTTTTGCATGTAGATTTCACACAAGGGATACTTTGTTTATTCATGTTGCTTATGGAAAGAATTGATGAAATCTAGCACATTGTTGAAAACATATGGTTTGCCACATTGTATGTCATTGGATTTAAGCAACAAATATTGTTCAACTAAAAATAAACCATAGTTTTGTGTTGGAGATCTACCTGCTAAGGCATGAGATTAGATAGAACAAATTTTATCTCTCTATTCTATGATATTACAAATATGCTCCTTCAAGGCCTAAATTTTCTTTTGGCAGCTCTTAATTTTGCATGTGCTTCATCCACTTTCATGGTTAGTGCCTAGAACTGTTGGAGCAGTTTTGGGTATTCTCTCTAAGGTACTACTTCCCTCTGATATCTAGCTATAGTCTCTTTATCTTCTGCCATGGTTTTATTTAGTACCTTTATTGTAGCATATACAATCAATGCGGTATATGGAGGCACAACATCTATTTTTTCTCCTCTCTCAATAGAAACAAGAGTAGGTTCAGTTTGAGTCTTAGCTTCAGTAAAAATAGGTGGAGGATCAATCCTAACCTCTTGTTCAATAAAAATGGATGATGAATCAGTTTGGGTCCCTTCTTTAGTAGAAACAATGACAAAATCAGTTTAAACACCTACTTTAACGGATACAAGTACAAAACTAGTTTGAGTTTCAACAATCTGGGCTTCTTTCTTCCTATCAGCAATCCCAAGTTGCTCTAAAATTTTATTTCCACCACCTTCATGAAACTCCTTGCCAGTTTTAAACTGCCTTCTCATCTTTTTCGCTTTCCTTTGTAGTACGTCATTTTCTCTCCTTAGTACAATAACTTCCTTGAGAAGTTTGATTTTTACCTTATCCTTCACGACATTGGTACCTTTAGTTCTTCGAGAGAAGCCTCTAGCCAGGACAATTCAAATAAGAGAAGGGGAAATAGAGGTTGTTACTTCATAACCTTTAGAACCATTCCTTTGGGTAGAATCACCCATTATAGAGTCGATGGGTGAGTTACCAACTTCTATTGGCACTCTACCAATCACAAGTTCTGAGCAATTATTAACAAGAGGGTCAATATGCAGTCCACTCAAAGGAGAAAAAGTAAGTTTTTGGTTCCCATTAATCAAATCTCCACAAGGAAATTATGGAGTTGTGTCTTGTAGAGAAGAGGGTTCCAATACAATGGCAACAAAGTCCCCAAAATTTTCTTGAGTAGTAATATGTTTAGAATCATCTGAAGGCTCTAGAATGATGGTGGCCATGGACTCAATAGAAATAGTTACAACTAGAGAATTAGGCGAGGAATTCTGAATGAAGTTAGGACAACTACCTAAAAGAGTTGCAAGGTCTTCCATTGTCTCCCCTAAATTTATTATTTCCAATATATTTTTGAATCCTCTAATTCCTAGGCAACATCTATTTCTTATTATTCTTAGCTTACATTTTTTTCCCTTGAACTGATGAATCCTGATTCCTATTCTCTTTAGGGGTTCTCTGTTGTGACCCTTCCTCATCAGAGAATTCTTGAATTAATTTTTATACTCAGGACCCAAACCTAATAATCTTTGATCTAGAAAATAGTACACCGCGTCTCCCCCATCAAATGGTTGTCCAGATTCCAGTGATAGTCAAAAACAGACCTGTTCATAGGACTGTGATTGACGAGGGAGCTTCCACGTGCATTATGTCGATACAGTGTTGGAGATCGCTTGGTTCTCCTTCGCTCAATCAATCCTCGACAATTCTAAAGGCCTTTGATGGCCGTGGGTTTCATCCTTTCGGCATTTTACAGGATCTACCTATAGGGGTTGAAGGTAAAACCGTTAATCTAGATGTGGAGGTGGTTGATGCCCCTCTGGATATCAACCTTCTCTTGGGTCGTAGTTGGTCTTATGTTATGACAGCTGTTGTTTCATCGGTCTTTCGGCTTATAAAGTTCCCTCATAATGGAAAGATCGTAACCTTAGACCAGTTGTCATATTTTTCATCCGACCCAGCCTCTGCTGAGAGCATTCAGCATGTTGGTAAAGCGACGATCCCTTATAAGGATGTTGGAGTAGGGCTAGTTAAAGATTTCGGTTTACTGGGCACTTTTCCTTTTCCTCCTATCAACGCATCGTCTTCTACTGCAACCATTCATATGATTTCATCAGAAACCATTGTTAATGATGATCCTTGGATCATACCTTCTGAATCTGAGATAGACTCATTTGGTACTCTTATGCCTTTGAGTCTGTATGAACTTGCGTATCAAACCGTGCAGTCATTTTCCGACACAACATCAACCCAAATCGACTTAATGAATTTGGTCCATGAGGAATCACTTTCGACATCAAACTTGGAATTAATAACGTTTTTAGAACTTGTTCAAACGGATGAGAAAATTCGTGAAATCCTATGCGTCGCTGAGTTACCATGGGAAGTTCTTCATCACAGACCTTCGTTTTTACTCGAGAATGATCGTTTTGAAAATGATTTTTCATCAATTTTTACGACTGAATATGTTAAGGACGCTCAGAATCCAATGAAACATCTCGATTCCGAGTTAAACTTGGGAAATATTTCTCAAACTATTCCCCTTGACATTTCAGTTAAGCCTGGAGTTATTGAAAACGTTCATATAGGTGCCTCATGTACGGAAGGTGAAATTCAAACATATAAGGCCCTATTTCAAGAATTTTGCGATGTGTTTGCCTAGCCATATGAGGAAATGCCAGGAATTGACCCAACAATTGTAATTCATGAAATCAAAACTTACCCGGATGCTAAACCC
>APFE030559213.1:0-11504 GCA_000404065.3 Pinus taeda
CTACACACATAGACACTTAGGTCGATGAAAACGCACATGTCCAAGCTACAATCATCATCATCAAACTCAAAGAAGAGCAAGGGCCTACAAGTGAATAGGTATTGGTCAAAAATGTTGATCTAATAAGTAATTTGTGAAACAAAATGGTAAATGTTGAGAAAGGCATGCAAAGCCAAAAGTCCAATAGGATATAAAATTGAATTAAAGGCATTACCAAAATAAGAAGCCATTTCAATATGGAAAAAATTCAAACACACAAAAATATCTTACAGTAATTTCTAGTAATAACAATTTCATGGATTACCCCGTGCCTACCCATTATGGCAGAGCGTGCAATCTCCCTCGCAATTAGGAGCAGAGTGCAATTTTTTCTAGAACAACATACATGTTTGCCTTAGAACAAGCAAAAACTTTGGGATGGCAAGAATATTCTCTAAATATGTTGTGAGAGATAGAGGAAGAAATCCAACAAGTTTTCCAATTTGCATATGTAAATGAGTAAGTACAAATGATATATTTCAATCAAATGTTGATAAATTTGGTGCATGTAGATTGAACATGAAGCCAACTATCCCAGTGCTTTTTGAAAATCAAATTAGAGTTTCTAGACAAGAAGAAGTCGAGGATAAAGCTACACAGATGTGGATGGAAATAACGAAGACATATCAAAGAAGAGGACACCTTGTAGCTAATCCATTTATGAACAGAGAGAATCAGCAAATGGCTACCCCTATTTTTCATCATCCCATCCAATTCTCATTAGAGGAAACACTGGAAAATATAAAAATATCAGTCCCATTACAAGATTTGATCTCCATGTTGATTCAAAAGGAAGCTCTTAATAGGTTTGTGAATTTAGGTGATGTTGTTAAAACTACTGAGGAATATCCTCAAGTATAATTGGCTAATGTTAAGGCAAGCAATGATCTCTCACCTTTTTACATTCCATTAGTGGTAAATGGCCTAATTTTGCACAGTTGTATGCTTGATTTTGGGGCATCAACTAATATCATGATAATAGAAATTATGAACGAATTAGGTCTCGAAATAAGTAAACCTTAAAGGAACCTTCAAGCAATGGACTCACTTGAAATGCAGGAGTCCAGGGTGATAAAAAAAAAAAAATTGGAAGTGTACTTATAAGTATGTCAAGAAAGAATTATAATGATGGATTTCATAATAATTGATTGCCCAGTTAAATGGGACATAATGTTATATAGAAAATGGGTTACAAATGTTGGAGGGAGTATACAAATGGACTGGCATATGTTGATAGTCCCATCCCCTAATCAGAATTTTCCATGAGCATAAGACGCTACACCGTGAGGAAGATCCTAAACCATTAGAATGTGAGACATTATACTCAATAATTTCAAAGCCAAATTTGGAAATCTATGTGGTCATGGAGGATCAAGAATAAATAGTTTCACCAAACGCAAAGCTTACATCAGGATTTTGGACCATGTAGCACTAGAGAAATTTTGAAGTCTAAAATGGGCCTCCTAAATAATATTATAAAATAACAGTGGAAATAATAAAATAATATATATTACATCACAAATTTTAGAGGTAATCATATAATATATATATATATATATATAATATATATTAAATACTATATAATATATATATAAATATATATATATATATATATAATATTATATGCTCTTCAACTTGTATTTTCAATTTATCTCCTTATGGTTTTACTAAAATTTTGAGTGGGAGCATTCATTTGATGCATAATTTAATTCCTCATCCAATGAGTACCCATGTTGCATACTTTCGATGCATCTATTTTTCATTTTCATGTAGCAAGGTTCATCAAAAGTATGCAACATGGGTACTCCTTAGATAAGGAATTAAATTTCGCATCTAATGAGTGCTCCTGCTCGAAATTTGAGTAAAACCATAGGGAAAAGTTGAAAATATGAGTAGAAAAAATAATTTTTTTTATTTTTTATTTTTTTACTCCAACAATGGTGAATCATCCCCCATGGTTGTAATCATCATCTTGAATCCTATTGTTTCTTATAAAATTTATTTTGGCTGTACACTTTTGTTTTGAAGCCCATTTTAGACCTCAAAATTTCTCTAATGTTTGATAGAGGCCAAACTAGTGTGGGTGTCAAAGCACGGGTGTATTTCATCTCCCCTTTAGGTATTGAACCTAATTTTCATTTTGTCTTCAATTTAATTACATAAACAACATCGAGGAATACGAGATTTTGATATTGGGATTGGAAGAAGCAAGGAAAACATAATCAAAATTTTGAAATTTTTGGGGGATTATGAGATAATAGTAAACCAAGGAAGAGATCAATATGATGTTAAGAATCCAAGATTGAAGCAATACATAAATGCAAGGTGGGATGAGATTAAATTTTGCTTTTAATATAATTGCTATGCCAAGGACGTTGAATGAAATGGCAGATAATATGGCTTCCTTTTCTATAGAGGCCATGCATACCAACACTGTAGACTAGGTATGTAATAGAGGTCATTATGACCTACAATTCTAGATAATATTGGATCATGGCAACTTTTTTAGAATGAACATCACATTTTCAATTTGTAAGTTGTTTCAATGAATTTGTTTATCATGTAATAGATGAAGTGTGGGAAGATGAACAAGTACCTTACATTGGGTGAAGAGAAAATAGGATTCCCAAGGGAGTGGTTCCTCTAGAAAAAATGTTTTGTAGATAAAATACATATAAGAGAACTAATAAACCTTGTATAGAAGAGAAAGTGCTAAAAACAAGATTGTATCAAATGAATCTTCACGCACAATTAAAATTAACCAAGAGTGTACATCATAGAAATAAAGGAAACATGAAACATTAGTGCATGAGTACAAGGACGTTTTTGCTTGGTCCTACAATGAACTAAATACATACGACCCAAAAATAATCAATCATAAGAAGAGTTTCGGCGAAAATCACATGAAGAAAACCTTTGTCGACGCGTTTCGAACCAACCAGTGTGGTTCATCGTCAGGACAAGTTGAGGAGTCAGATCATGGATGTAAAATAAATACGGAGAGCAGATATTCAAACAGCTCTGCATCTCTTCAAAAAAGCTAGATCTGACTTCAACTTCGAGACCTGCAAGCATGCCCATTCAAAATGATGAACCTTAGACGCAATGGCTTTATCCTCAACTTGTCCTAATGATGAACCACACTGGTTTGTTCGAAACGCATCGACAAAGGTTTTCTTCATGTGATTTTCGTCGAAACTCTTCTTATAATTGATATGGATCACAGAAGCCTCAATTCAATAATTCATTCCCTGCACAGTAAAGCCATTGCATCTAAGGTTCATCATTTTGAACGGGCATGCTTGCAGGTCTCGAAGTTGAAGTCAGATCTAGCTTTTCTGAAGAGATGCAGAGCCATTTGAAGATCTGCTCTCCCTATTTATTTTGCATCCATGATTTGACTCCTCAACTTGTCCTGACGATGAACCACACTGGTTGGTTTGAAACGCGTCGACAAAGGTTTTCTTCATATGATTTTCGCCGAAACTCTTCTTATAATTGATATGGATCACAAAAGCCTCAATTCAATAAATAATCAAGCACTCAATCCCTTTAAAAGAGTATTCCAGAACTTTCAAATAAAGACAATGATACATGAACTCAACGATCACTCCTATCATTCGAAGGGAAATACAAAAGTTGGTGGAGGCACAAATCATCGTTCTCATTCAGCATCCCAACTGGGTGGAAAACATAGTTCTAGTAAGAAAAAGGAATGGTGACATTTAAAAGTGTATTTTAAACCTTTCAAAGTGAGCCAAAGATACATGAACTAAACAGTCATTCCTATCATCCGAAGGGAAATATATAAGTTGGTGGAGGCACAAATCATCATTCTCATTCAATATTCCAACTAGGTGGCAAACATAGTTTTAGTAAGAAAAAATAACAATAAAGTTCACATATGCATAGATTTTCATTATTTGAATCTTGCTTCAATTAAAGATAATTTTCCTTTACCCAACATGGAACATGTTTTCTAAGTTGTTACAAGTGCAAGTAGATGCCCATGTTGGACCTGTCAGCCTTGCTGGCAAAAGGCCCAAAAGTGGATCCATATAGGCTCTTTGAGTCTCCAAAGTTGCTTAAAATCATGCTAATGGATCCATTCATGCTCTTGAAATCTTCATTTTTTGCTCAAAGATCATCCAATGATCAAATCATCGCAATAGGAAAGCCCTCGGAAGGGCAGAAATACACTATCGGGAGGCAAAAATGCTTGAAAAACAATGAAAAACCCACAATCGCAGGCTTAAACAGAGGAATGAACAACTGCCATTAGATTTGGCCGATCAACGGCCCAAATCTAGGCGGCTAATCGCAATCGGCCGAGCAAAAGGGACAATTTAAGTCAGGCACATGACATTGTCGATCAGCGATCGTCGATGATCGGATCGGTGGGGAGCATATGTTATATATATAAAGGTTTGGGGAGTGAATGACTCATGATTGTGATTTATCACATCATCAATATACCATGGATGGGGCCTAAGCACAGGCATGTGTGCGACTTGATGGTTCGGACCCAACGTAATTATATGCGATATTTGATAACTTTTCAGGTCTGCGGAAAGGCCTATTTTCAACGTTTTTTGTGTATTTTCGTTGTTTCAACGAAATACAAAAGAAGCCTTGGGGTCGTACAATAGCGATGGAACCTGGACCCAATGGGTTTCGGGAAGCAAAGTACATATGTTTTCAAATCCGCAAAAGCCCAATTTTTAGTGTTTTTCGTGTATTTTCGTTATATAATGAAAATACGAAGGGAGCATTGGCTAGCAACGATTGCGATGAGTCCCAAACCCTAAAGGGTCCAGGAAGTGGAATATATCATATTTGAAATCTGCCTTTCGGGTCCGGGAAGTGGAATATATGATATTTGAAATTTGACAAAGTCATTTTTTCATGCATTTTCTAGTGTTTTCGCATATTTCATTATATAAGAGAAATACACAAGCCAGGCCAAATGTGACTTGTGATAGCGATGAGGGTGGACCTGATGGATAATTAAACCATATTTTAAGACTTTTGAAGTCCAAAATACACAGAGAAGGCGAGATTTACCAGTGATGGTTGTGTTTTCTGTTTAAAACAGAAATATACATGGTTTTCAACAGAGGTCCACCATAGGGCAGCGTTGTTCTGCTATGACAGAAGCATGCATTGTTAAATCATTAGAAGGGCTACAACACGCATAGCTCCTCCCCAAACCGACATAGAGGCCGAGAAGCATCACAGTGCATCAATAGCCCAACACAGCTCATCAAACAAACATCATGGAGCATCTCTGGCACATGAGAACTCCCAGACAGCGCAACAAGCTACCAAAACTATCTGAAAGCGGTTACTCTGCTGTCAGAAGTAGAAAACTTTGATCCATGCTTCCCTAGAGGGCATCAAATCAGTTAACAATGTAGATCAGACAGATTAAGACTCCTAGCCTCTTAGAGCTCAGGAGCATTGTAAATAGGTTATAAATAGTTGACAATAAGATGTAATAGGGGTTCAAATTCTGTAGATTATTCCTCTTCTATTCCTTCAAGCTTCTCATCTTCATTCTAGCAATATAAGCTTCTTTCGCCATTATATGTTCAATTTCCAATATCTTTGTTGTTCTATGCTTGCACTTGAACAGTTTGTTCATGTTTTCTTTGTGTCTAAGGCCAGATAACTGTCATCTTATCTACGCTTTGATAAAATAGATTTGCAAGCTTCTTTGTTGCTTGTAGTTAGCCTTTCATAGGTGTTCATATATGCATCTGCTAGTACAGTCAGTATTCTCTTTTGCTACCTGTATCTAGCCTTTCATTTATGTTTATGTATGCAATCTGCTGGTATAATCAGTATTCTCCATCTATCTATTCAATTTATAAATTATTGAGCATTAGTGGTCTAAAGCCTTGTATTGGTGAGAGCATTCATGCATGTCTTGAGTGAAAACAGAGCTGAAATGGTTATCTAACTTGATCCAAACCATCATTTATTCCAATAGTTTAGTGAACAATATTGAAGATTATATGTTACCAGGCATCTCTGATCTACAACCTAGGAGAGTTTCTTGGAGTGATAACATAATTGGCACCGTTTTCGGGGAGAGGAAATTAAAGCTCAACTTCCCTGGGAAACGACATAGATCGAGCTTTGATGATAGACAAAGTTTGGGCACTTTTTTGGTTGTAATCATCTATCTGGAAACTCTACTGGAGGTCGAACCTCTTGGTGACTCCACTTCACAGTTCTGGCTCAGTTTGTGAGGCATACTCGGAGAAACCCTCAAAAGCTACAAGCTGACCCAATACCTGACCCTAAAAAAATCATCAAAGAGAGAAAGGATTCACAGAAAGGAGCATCAAGATTGGGTAAACCTAAGCAATCTTCTATATCTCTTCAAAAAAGGCTTGTAATAGAGCAAATACATGTTGAGAGTATAGCATCTAATACTAGCAGTGAAGAAAAACTCTCATAGATTCATAAAGCTCCTTATTCTTTAGGTTCTCCTTTTGTTGTAAGCCCAAAGGAAACCTCACCTCCTATCCATCATACTCCTTTAGTCTTATCAACCACTCCTCATCCCTCTATCATTTAGATTGCCAGTACTCTTTTAGCCACCACAGCTATGGCAGGTCCACAAGCACCTACCAAAATGGAAAGAATCATAGCTGCTAGGTATGTACCTCTAATACTACCCACTCCTTTGAATGCCATGCCTACTGGAGAATATCAAAAATATAGGCCTAAGTTCACTGGGACTGAAGGTGTCACTGCTGAAGAACATCTTGAGTCATTCTATAGCTAAGTTGATAATCTGGACATTAGTGAAGATGATGTGTGGATGACAGTCTTTGTCCAAAGCCTAGATGGAGAAGCTAGAAAATGGTTCAGAGAACTAAATGCAAGATCTATAGCAGATATTGAAGATTTAGATGATTCATTCCTAAAGCATTGGGGGGATAAGAAGGATCTCCTCTACTACCACACTGAATTTGGGAACTTAAAGAGGGAAAATGGTGAATTGCTGTATGATTTTAATAAGAGGTTTAACCGTATGTACAACAAGATAGCAGCTGAAGTAAAACCTACTACTACCTCTACTAAACTCACCTATGCCAGTGCTTTTGACTCTGACTTCTGCCTACTATTGAGAGAGAGGCGATGTGCTACTTTGGTTGACATGCAGGATGCAGCCTTGGAAGTAGAATCAAACATCATGGCTGCAAAGAAGCTCAAGGGAAATGTTGATAGAAGAAGATAGAGGGGCGAGTCTTCATCATCCTCTGATCCTAAGATAGATAAAATGACCAAAATGATCGAGTCATTAGCCTTTGAAATCTCCAAATTGAAGGTTGAGTAGCACCCAGGGAAAGGAAGAGTGCCTAATACCTTTGCTCCTAGAAATCGAAATCCAAATCCATATAGAAGAACTAATGAGCAGTTGTAGATTTTTCAAAGAAACAAAGAAGCAAATGAAGACCAAAGGGTGAAGGCTCCTTTTCAAAACATAGTCATGGAAGAAGAGCAGTTTGAAGAAGATGATGAGATCCATTGTCTGGAAGACAAAGGCAATGCTTCCTTTTTACCTCAGCTGCCTATGAAAAGTCATTATGCAATGACCTAATCGGCCAAGAATGGGATGGTAAAGCTATTCTACAAACTATAGATGAAAAAAGATATAATTTGAGGTCAAAGATAAATAATGCCAAAGAAACTCATGTTTAAAGAGATGATGTCCCTGTAGTACAACAAGCTAATAAGAAAAAACAACCGGCAGTTGATCCCATCATCCTCAAAGCTCCAGTTCATGAGGTAAGAGACCTTGACAAGTCTCCTTCTCCTTTCAGATTTCAATCAGAAATTCAGAAGCTAAGAATACCTATGCCTCTGATTGAAATAGTGAAGAATGAGTCCTTTAAAAGATCCATCCTTGAGGCCCTTGAGCCTAAAGCCATCCAAGCCTCCACTCACTAGGTAAATCTACAAGATGACAAGCTAACTGTTATTCTCAGCCCAATGACTGAAAATTGTGAAGACAGCTCCCCATCATTCTATGTCTCTCTAACTATTCATGAAAAAATCCTTCACAACTGCCTTTTGGACACTAGAGCCAGCCATAATCTAATGCCCAAGGTTTTCATGGATGAGTTGGGTCTTGACATCACCAAGCCTTATCATGACATGTTCTCTTTTGACTCTAGAAAAGTGAAGTGTCTAGGATTAATCAAGGACCTAGCCATCACTTTGTCTCAGCTACCTATGAAAAGCATGATAATGGATATTGTGGTAGCAAATGTACCTCCCAAATTTGGCATGTTACTTTCCAGAGGCTGGATCAAGAGATTAGGTGGATCATTACAAAATGATCTGTCCTATGCTACTGACTCAATTTTCGGAGGTGAGAGCAAGAGATTATACAGAGAGGCGCAATTGGCTTATATCATCAGCTATGAGAAGAACCCTACTAATCATCCCATCTATGTTGTTGACACTGATTTTGGAGCATGTATTCTTCATATTGAAGAATCCCAGTTGGCCTCCACACGGCTCAAGAAACCAGTTTTCCAGATCGCAGAGGAAGAAAACCCACAGATTTGGGATATTTTCTTTGATGGGGCTTTCTCTAAAGAAGCTGCAGGGGCAGGTGTAGTCCTTGTGTCCCCAACACAGGAATACATTCATTTATCTTTCAAATTAACCTTTCAGTTCATAAACAACATAGCATAGTACGAAGCTTTGGTTCTGGCTTAAACGCTGCTAAAGAAATTGGTATCAAAGGCTTGAAAGTGTTTGGAGATGCAAACCTCATCATTCAGCAGGTAAATAAAGTGTTCTAAGAAAAGCATCCAAGGCTGAAAGCATACAGAGATGAGGTATGGAGAATCAAGGATTCTTTTAATGATTTCAGCATTTCTTATATTCCAAGAATGAAGAATTAGCTTGTTGACTCCCTTGTTGTCTCTGCTAGCATGTTTATTCCTCCTTTGCCTCCTAAATTGACATATGAATTTTAGGTAAAATACAGACCGTCTCTGCCTAACAATGTCAAATATTAGAGAGTTCTTGAAGACAATGAGGAAATTAACATGTTTTTACAAGTCGTTGAGGAATTGGTTGAAAAGCGCATCGACCAAGAAAATGAAACCGTGGAAGAATGTGGCTAGTCCAAGCTAAAAAGCGAGATCGGTTGAGGAAACATCATCCAGCTGCCTAGTAATCACATACCAAAAGGATTGGTGCCTCTAGAGAATCTTTTCGATCATAACGACATGCCCTATAAGCCGACCAAAACAGAAAATGAGTCTGTTGTCTATAAACATAATATGGGGAACCCAGCCCATCCGAAATTCATCAATATGTCCATTCATTTGTCTTCTGCCCAAAATTCCAAGTATTGTGCCCTCATGAAGCAATTCGCTGATATTTTTTCCTGGGAATATAGTGATCTTAAAACCTATGATACAAACATCATTCAGCACAAGATCCCACTAGAAAAGAACACTAGCCCTTTTAAGCAGAAATTAAGACCTATCAGCCCTCTCTTATTGCCTTTAATTGAGAAAGAGATCAAGAAGTTGTTGGATGCCAAAATTATAGTTCCCCTAAGGTATTCAAAGTGGATCGCTAACCTTGTGGTAGTAAGAAATAAAAATGGAGAAATCAGGCTTTGCGTTGACTTCAGAAATCTGAACAAGTGCTCTAAAAAAGATAACTCTCCCCTGCCTAAGATGGAACACTTGCTGCAAAGAGTTTTAGGGGCTAGATTCATGTCTTTATTAGATGGATTTTCATGTTACAATCAAATTGTTGTACATCCTGAAGATCAGGAAAAGACCACCTTCACTACTCCTTGGGGCACTTTCATGTACTCCAAGATGCCTTTCAGACTGATGAATGTTGGGGCTACTTTTCAAAGGGCCATGGACATAGCCTTCGTGGGAGAGAAGGACAAGTTTGTCCTTGCAGTCATAAAGACCATTTACAGCATTTGAAGAAGGTCTTCCTAAAGTGAAGACAGTTTGGAATTTCAATGAACCCAAAGAAGTCACAGTTCGCTCTAGAAGAAGGCAAACTTCTGGGACATAATTTTTCTGCTGAAGGTGTGAAGATCGATCCAGCAAGAGTTCAAGCCATTTAGACATTGTCCATCCTAAGGTCAAAAGGGGACATTCAATCCTTCCTAGGTAAGATTAACTTTGTAAGGAGCTTCATTCCAAACTTTGCAGAGCTTGTAAAGCACATCACTTCCATGCTGAAAAAAGGATCAGAAATGAAATGGACAGATGCTTTAAGAAGCTCTTTTGAAGCCATCAAGCAAGCTATCATGGAACCTCCCACTCTAATCAGCCCAGATTACACTAAGGAGTTTTGTATCTTCTCCTTTGCCTCTTATGATACACTTGCAGTAGTTCTGATGCAGAAAAATGATGAAGGCATAGAGTACCCCATGGCCTTTTCCAGCAAAACTTTAAGGGATGCTGAACTAAGGTACAACCTTATTGAAAAACAATCTTATGCTCTCATAAAATGTTTAAAGGCATTCAGAATTTATATTCTGCATTCCAGAGTAGTTTCATACGTACCTTCAGCCTCAGTAAAAGATGTCTTAACTCAGCCAGATATTGATGGGAAGAGAGCTAAATGGATTGCAAAATTCATTGAGTTTAACATAGAGGTGAAGCCCACTAAGCTTGCCAAAGGCTAGGGCTTGGCTAAACTTATGGCTGAAGAAAATTGTAGCTTGCTAGATATAAATTCCATGGGTCTAAATTCAGATGATAAGCAGACACAGGGAGCAGCAGAAGAGCAAAAGCAGAATCAATCTTTGGCTGAAAATCTAGCCACATGTGAATGGTATTACAGCATAGTTCATTTTTTGCAAAAGCTAGAAATCCCTCTAGGGCTTAGCTCAACTCAAGCTCGTGCCATTAAACTCAGATCAGCCAAATTCTAAATTAATAAAAATCTGTTTTATTGGAAAGACCCATCAGGAATCCTCTTGAGGTGTTTAGATAAAGAACAATCGTGGAGGTCATACACCAGCTCCATTCTATCATCTGTGGAGAACATCATTATTGGAAAACCACAGCTCACCAAATCTTGAGGGCTGGATATTATTGGCCTACTCTATTCTTTGATGTGTATCCTTTTGTAAAATCTTGTGACAAGTGTCAGAGGTTTGTAGGAAGACAGCAGCTAAAATCTCTGCCCTTAAAGCCAATACATGTCAATGGTCCCTTCCAGCAGTGGGGCTTGGAATTTATAGGTGAGATCAACCCACATTCCAGTGGCCAACACAAATGGATCTTAGTAGCCATTGATTATTTCACTAAGTGGACTGAGGCTATACCCACTAAGAATGCCAATCATCAAGTTGTCATAAATTTTTTGAATGAGAATATTTTCACTAGATTTGGTTGCCCAACCAAACTAGTCACTGATAATGTGGTAACTTTCAAGGCAAAAGAATTGGT
>APFE030559215.1:0-17209 GCA_000404065.3 Pinus taeda
ATGGCTACGCCAATGATCACCAACTGGAAGAAGATTGATGCATCAGAAGACAAGGATGTTGATCCCACCCTATACCGGCAGCTCATAGGGTCCCCAATGTATCTGGTCAATACCAGGGTAGACATTTGTTACGCTATCAACACCCTTAGTCACTTCATGGTGGAACCAAAGCGGGCACATTGGGCAACAGCCAAACATGTTCTCAGGTATTTACTATTTACAGGTAACAGTTGATTATGGGCTCTTATACACCAAGGGGAAGGATATCAAGTTGAGTGGATTTACTGATGCTGATTGGGCAGGAAGTTCAGTGGATCGGAAAAGTACCTCTAGGTATTGTTTCAACATTGGATCAGGAATGACCTCTTCGTGCAGTAGGAAACAGAAGTCCGTGGCTCTAAGCTCGTCTGAGGCAGAATATATGGCAGCAAGCACAACTTCGTGTGAAGCCATATGGCTTAGAAAACTATTGGTGAACCTATTCATAAGAAATATGGAGGCGACCAGGATCATGTGTGATAATCAGAGTTGCATCAAACTCTCTAAGAATCCAATATTTCATGATAGGTAAAAGCATATTGATATTTGATGTCACTTTGTCAGAGATTGTGTCCAACGAGGAGTTGTACAGTTGACCTACACTCCTACAGGAGAACAGGTGGAAGATATCCTCATAAAGGCCCTTGGAAAATCAAAATTTGACTACTTTAGGGAAAAGATGGGGATGGTAAAGAACCCCTTTCAGAAGTAGTGTGTTAGCAACATGAATGAAGAGGGAGTTGCAGTGTTGGAAGAAAGGACCAGCAGCAACACAGATGCAGAGGGAGTTGCAGTGCGGATGCAGTGCTAGGAGAAAGGACCAACAACAGCACGGATGCAAAGGGAGTTGTCGTACAGATGCAGCAGTGGTAGAAGCAGAGTCATGGGCAGTAGTACAGGATGCAGCAGTGCAGAGGATGTTGGGCAGGAAGGCTTAGCATCAGCACAGGGACCGATGCCGGATGATCAGGGTGATACTCAGTGAGAGTATATAAGCACACGTCCTCAGTAAAGAGGGAATGTTTGATTTGGGCTAGCAAATCAAATGTGCTCTAGCCACGAAAATTGGTGGAGAGGCTAAAGCACATGAGATATCCAATACCCAAAAATGGTTTGGGCAGATTCTAAACAATTTGGGAGATATTAAAATAATTAATATTTGTAATGGAGTCCCTAAGTCTAAACTTAGGGAAAATAAAATATTAATGTGTATTAATATAAAACTGTGTTAGAACAGTCCAAAAGTCATGGATCAAGCCAGATCTAATCTTAGCCGTTGATTAGGGACTTAATCTCGGCTGTTGATTTATCAATGAGAAAAGTATAAGAGGAGGCTTGAGGGTCACTTGGAGAACATACTGAGGGAGACCAGTCAATTAAATTTTTGGAGCGGGGTTAGCTGAGAAATTGAACCAGTGGTCTGGAGAGCAGTCAGGAGGCAACAAGTATGGAATAGAGAGATAAGAGATCAGCACAGAGACAGAGGAGGTAGACGTAGGGCCAATGGAAGCCACGCAGAGGCAGTAGAGACTGCGCTAAGCCAACAAGGCCTGCGTCATCCACGCAAAGGCTGTAGGAGTGACGCAGGAGGCCAGAGATGCTGCGCAGAGCCTCAGTAGGCTGATGCAGAGGGTTTCAGGTTGACATAGAGGGTTTTAGGTTGACGTAGAGGTCAATAGGGCCTACGCTAGGTTTAGAAGAAGTGTTGGAAAATTTGTCTATCTGTGGGTAAGCCAGTTTGGCACCCTGTTGTACTAGAAAATTGCTGAATAATAAAATCCTCCCTTGCTGCACCGGTTTTCCCACATTAGGTTTTTCCGGGGACATTATTCCAAAATAACTGTGTCAATGTGTTGATTCTTGTGCATATGTTTGTTTCTATATTACGGTGTGATATCTGCAGCAGTATTTATTTTAATGTTTGTTGAAGTAATTTCATGAATAACTTATGGTGAAATAAGTAGGAAAAGTAAAGCAGTTGCTGCAGTGATACAATTTTCACAATGATGTATGCAGAGGATGTGCTCTAGGAAAGTACGCGAAGACAACATTTCCTAGGAGTAAACACAGGGCCAAGAATGTACTGGGATTGATACACTCAAATATTTGTGGACCTATGTCCACCAAAGCTCTTAGTGGTGCCAAGTATTTTCTTACCTTCCTTGATGACCACTCAAGGAAAACTTGGATTTATTTTCTGAAAACCAAGGACGAGGTTTTATGTTGATTCAAAGAGTTCAAGGCTCTGGTGGAGAATCTAGCTGGGAAGAAAATAAAAGTTTTGCGCTCAGGTAATTGAGGAGAATATGTCGATAAGAACTTCATGGATTTTTGCACTAAGGAGGGCATCAGAAGAGAGTGGATAACTCCATACAATCTAGAGTAGAATGGAGTAGCAAAAAGGAAGAAAAGGACTATTGTATAAGCAGCTAGGGCCATGTTGTATGATCAGGATATGCCAAAATTCCTGTGGGAAAGAGCATGCAACACAGTAGTCTATGTTCAGAATAGGACTCCTCATCGGGCATTGGGCAAGATTACTCTAGAAAAGGTTTTCACAAGGAAGACGCCTGAAGTCAGTCACTTCAAGATATTTGGGAGTTTAGCATATTGCCGCATACCCGAGGAAAAGAAGAGAAAGCGGGATCAAACTACGGAAAAAGGATATCTAGTGGGATATAGCGAGAACGCTAAGGCATACAGAATCTATCTTCCTGGAACCAAGAAGGTAGTGGTTCGACGATATGTGAAGTTCATGGAGGACAGTGCTTTCGGAAAATCTCAAGAAATGCCTTCCGAGGAGCAGTCTAAAGAGGAACCATTGGTCAAACCTCTTCAACCAACGGAAGTAAAGAATTCTTCCTTAGATCAAGAAGATTCACAAGATGAGGAGGATCTAACAGAAGCACCTGCTAGCAGAGGAAGAACTAGCAGGGAACTTCGTCAGATTCTGCGAGATGTAGAGGACTTCATAGATGCACCTAGAAACAAGAGGGAGCGAAAACAGCAAGATAGATATTAGGCATTAGTAGCTCAAGATGGGGAGCCTGTCAGTTTCCAGGAAGCAGCTCAACATCAAGTTTGGCTAGATGCGATGGTAGAGGAGTACAACTCTATAATGGTGAATGATGTCTCGAAGGTGGTGCCAAGACCTTAAGACAGATCAGTGGTAGGTTCAAGATGAATCTACAAGATCAAATACGTTGCATATGGCAGTGTTGAGAAATACAAATCCAGGTTTGTGGCTAAGGGGTATGCTCAGAAGGAAGGAATTGACTATGAAGAGACCTTCGCCCCGGTAGCTAGGTATACATCTATTAGAACCGGGATATCTCTTGCAGCACAGATGAGGTTGGAGATTCATCAGATGGATGTCAAAACGACATTCTGAATGGGGTGATAGAAGAAGAGGTATACATTGAACAACCAGAGGGCTTTGAGACACATGAGAAGAAGTCTCATGTATGCAGATTGAAGAAAGCTTTGTATAGGCTGAAATAGGCACCTAGAGCATGGTATGGTCGAATCGATGGCTACTCGCAGAAGTGGGATTTTTCAAGAGTGACGCAAAGCCAAATCTCTATTATCTGGTTGTAGAGAACGAGTCGCTTATCTTAGTATTGTATGTGGATGATCTCTTTCTGACAGGATCATCCATGCTCATCGGGGATTGCAAGAAGAATCTAGCCACAAAATTCGATATGAAGGATTTGGGACAAATGCATTATTTCCTAGGGTTGGAAGTTTGGCAGCAAAATGGGGAGATCTACCTTGGGTAAGGGAGATATGCTATAGAAATCCTGAAGAGATTCAGGATGGAAGACTGTAGACCCATGGCCACTCCAATGATCACCAACTGGAAGAAGATTGATGCATCAGAAGACAAGGATGTTGATCCCACCTTATACAGGCAGCTCATAAGGTCCCTGATGTATCTCGCCAATACCAGGCCAGACATTTGCTACAATGTCAACACCCTCAGTCAGTTCATGGTGGAGCCGAAGAGGGCGCACTGGGCAGCAGCCAAACATATTCTCAGGTACTTACAGGGAACAATCGATTATGGACTCTTGTACACCAAGAGTAAGGATATCTGATTGAGTGGGTTTACTGATGCGGATTGGGCAAGAAGTTCAATGGATCGGAAATGTACCTCTGGGTACTGTTTCAACATTGGATCAGGAATGATCTCCTGGTGCAGTAGGAAATAGAAATCCGTGGCTTTGAGCTCATCTGAGGCAGAATATATGGCAGCAAGAACAGCTTCGTGTGAGGCCATATGGCTTAGAAAACTGCTTGTGAACCTATTCAGAAGTGAGATGGAGGGGACCAGGATCATGTGTGATAATGAGAGTTGCAACAAGCTCTCTCAGAATCCAGTGTTTCATGATCGGTCAAAGCATATTGATATCCTGTGTCACTTTGTCAGAGACAGTGTCCAACGAGGAGTTGTACAGTTGAGCTACACTCCTACAGGAGAAAAAGTGGCAGACATCCTCACCAAGGCCCTTGGAAGAACAAAGTTTGATTACTTCAGAGGAAAGATGGGGATGATAAAGAATCCATTTCAGTAGTAGAAATGGAGGGGATGTTGCAGTGCAGATGCAGTGTTGGGAGAAAGGACTAACAACAACACAGATGCAGAGGGAGTTGTAGTACAGGATGCAGCAATGCAGAGGATGTTGGGCAGAAAATCCTAACATCAACACTGGTACCAATGCCAGATGATCAGTGTGATACTTAGTGGGGAGTATTACTAGAGCACAGTCCTCGCTAAGAGGGAGTTTTGATTTGGGATAGCATCGGATGTTCTCTAACCTCAAAAATTGGTGGAGAGGCTAAAGCATATGAGATCTCCAATACCCAGAAATGGTTTGGGCAGATTATAAACAGTTTGAGAGATATTAAAATAATTAATATTTTTAATGGAGTCCCTAAGTCTAAACTTAGGGAAAATAAAATATTAATGTGAATTAATATAAAACTGTGTTAGAAGGGTCCAAAAGTCATGGATCAAGTGGATCAAGCCATAGTTAATCTTAGACGTTTATTAGGGACTTAATCTCAACCGTTGAATTGTCAACGAGAAAAGTATAAGAGGAGGCTTGAGGGTCACTTGGAGAACACACTGAAGGAGACCAGTCAGTTCGATTTCTGGAGCGGGGTTAGCTGAGAAACTTGAACTAGTGGTCTGGAGAGCAAGAGGAGGCTACAAGTACAGAGCAAAGAGTCAGGATCAGCTACAGAAGACAAACGTAGAGGCAGGATAGGCAAATGCAGGGCAGGATAGGCAGACACTGAGCCAGCAAGAGGCTGCACAGTCACTAAAGGGTTATCGTGGGTGACGCAAAGAGGTCCTAAGCTGACGCAGACAAGCAGGGGCTAACGCAATGTGTCTGGAAGCTACGCGGAGGTCAGCCAAGCTGACGCTGGGACTAAAAGAAGTGTTGGAGAATTTTCCTCTCTGTTGGGTAAGCCAGTTTGGCCCCTAGGTTGTACTGAAAATTTTTGAATAATAAAATCCTCCCTTGCTGCACCGGTTTTCCCACATTGGGTTTTTCTGGGGACTGTTGTCCAAAATAACTGTGTCAATGTGTTGATTCTTGTGCATGTGTTTGTTTCTGTATTATGATATGATATCTGCAACAGAATTTATTTTAAAGTTTACTGAAGGGTTTCTTTGTAGATAACTTATCCAGAAATAAGTAGGTAAAATAAATCAGTTGTTGCAGTGATAGAATTTTCACAGTATCTGCCCTGGTGTATCTTTCCATCTACCCATCGACTTCTTATAATCTTTTGTTGGAGCACCAACAACCAAGATTAAATCATAATCGATGGCCCAGATTAATTCCTTGTCGATCCGTGTGAGTTTCTAGATGATTCTCACCACATCTTATTTAATATTGATTAATTAACCATGTTCCCTAAGTCTTGACTTAGGAAATAATTAAAAAATTGGTTAATAATCTAATTAAGACACTTCTGGGTGGAATTTCCATAAACGATTTCTAGGTTTTGGATAATACATGCATTCTAGCCTCTCCACCAAATTTCGTGGCTAGAACACATCCAAAGCTACAAAAACTAACACTCCCTCTTAGCAAAGAAAGTGTTCTAGTAGACTAGCACTACAACCCACTAAAGCAACACTCTGTCTTTGCATCATCTCTTGTCACACTGCTGATGTCTGGCTATTGTTTCCCACCAACTATTGCACAACTCTGATAAACACTGCATCCGCGTTGCTGCTAGCCCTGCAAAACCGCTGCCAACTACTGCATCTGCACTGCAAATCCCTCTCAACTGCTACTACTGAGAATCCATCAGTTTCTACTACTGAAACAAGTTCTCCACCATACCCATATGTTCTATGAACTAGAGGAACTTAGATCTCCCTAGAGATTTTGTGAGTATGTCAACTACCTGATTTCCTGTGGGGACATACTGTCGCTGGACTACACAACATTGAACACAATCTCTGATGAAATGACATCTGATATCAATGTGCTTCAACCTGTCATGGAATACTGGATTCTCAGAGAGTTTTATACAACTCTGATTATCAAAGTAAACATTGGTCGCACTAATTTCATCCTGAACAAGCTCACTAGCAGTTTCCTTAGCCATATGGCTTCACATGTAACAGTGTTGGCTGCCATATTTTCCAGCTTCCGCTGAGCCCGGTGTTACGGACTTTTGCTTCCTGCTACACCAAGAAACCTTTCCAGATCCAACGCTGAAGCAGTACCCGGAGTTACTTTTCTTGTCCTCTGAACTACCTGCCCAATCTGCATTTGTGAATCCGCTCAATCTGATGTCATCTCCTTGAGTATATTTCAACCCGAGTCTGACTGTTCCAAGCACATATCTGAGAAGTGCCCAATGATTTCCCAATATACCCTTTTCGGTTCCACCATGAACTGACTAAGGGTGTTGATAGCGAAACAAATGCCAGGTGTGGTGTTGACCAGATACATAAGTGACCCAATTAGTTCTCTTTACAAGGTGGGGTCAACTTCCTTATCCCCTAATGCATCTATGTTTTTCCAGTCGATAATCGTTGGTGTTGCCATGGGTCTGCAATCCTGCATTTTGAATCTCTTCAAAATATTGGTAGCATATCTCCCTTGCCCAAGGAAGATCTCCTCATTCCTTTGCCATACTTCCAACTTCCAACCCTAGAAAATAGTGCATCAACCCCATATCCTTCATGTCAAATTCTGCTGCAAGGTTCCTTTTGCCGTACTTTATGAGCCCCAATGATCCTGTCAAAAACAGATCATCTACATATAAAACCAGAATGAGAGGCTCATTTTCCACCATCAAATAGTAGAGATTGGGATCTGCATCACTCTTGATGAATCCCAACTGCTGCAAGTAACTGTCAATCCGATCATACCATGCCCTGGGTGCCTGCTTGAGCCCATACAGGTCTTTCTTCAATTTGCATACATAAGTGCGCTTCTCATGAGTTTCGAAGCCTTCAGGCTGCTCTATGTACACCTCTTCTTTTATCACCCCATTCAAGAATGTTGTCTTGACGTCCATCTGGTGAATTTCCCATCCCATTTGCACTACTAGTGATATGACGGATCTGATAGAAGTAGGTCTCGCAACTAGGGTGAAGGTCTCCTCATAGTCTATTCCTTCTTTCTGTGCATACTCCTTTACCATGAACCTAGCCATAATTATCTACACTACTATCTGCAGCGTACTTGATCTTGTAGATCCATCTGGAACCCACAACTGATCTATCTTCTGGTCTAGGAACCACCTCCCAAACATCATTTGTCATGATAGGACTATACTCTTCTACCATGTCATCCACTCACACTTGATGTTGTGAGGCTTCCTGAAAACTAGAGGATTCTGGAACTTGAGCCACCAAGGCCTGGTATCCGTCAGACTGCCCCTTGTCGGTTCTAGGAGCTCCGGCAATTTCTTTTGTTTCCTTCAAGGTCTAACGCACTTCCCTACTGGTCCTACCACTGGTGGTGGGAAGTTTAATCCGTTCTTCCACCTGTTCCTATTGCTCTGTCTGCTGAGAAATTGTTGGATCTCCTACTATTGAGGAGATGTTGGTACTAGTCACTGTACTTGAATCCTGTGACTGTCCCCTTGCCTGTTTTACCTGCAATCCCCGCTCCTGCTGGACTAACGAAACATCTGATGACTGATCTCCTACAGGCATCTCTCGAGATATTCTAAAAGCTTTGTCTTCCACAAACTTTACATCTCACCTCACTACAATCTTCTTGTTGCTAGGAATGTAGATTATATATGCCTTTGAGGCCTCGCTATATCCTACGAGATACCCCTTTTCTGCAGTCTGATCCAACTTACTGCGCTTCTCATTTGGAATGTGACAATAGGCCACACTCCCGAATATCCTCAAATGACTTACCTCGAACCTCTCCGTGTTCTAGTCAAGTTTTATGAATTTATTTGGGATTAATTTAAGTTAATTGGCTAAAATATTTTATTACAAATCACTTGGTCTACTAGATCATATTGTGTCGCAAAATTGGGTATGTAACTGTGAAAATTCGTTGTCTTTAATTTTACTGCAGCGACTGATATTATTTCTTCTATTTGTTAAATTGATTAAACAAATTATTTGCAGTTTTCTACGGCAAATATCGAAACATATACATTGCAGCCTACACAAATAAGATTCTGCAGAAAATAAATGTAAGGAAAAATACTAGCACATATATAAGCACAATGACACAGTTATTTTTGGACAATCGTCCCTGGAAAAACCTAATGTGGGAAAACCAATGCAGCAGATGAGGGTTTCCTTTATTAATCTTCAGCGATAATTCCTGTACAAGATACAGATAGCCAAAATAGAAGAAGAATCACTGAGAGAAATTTACTGATGAATTTCTCGCACTCCACAACATTTTTCTGACCCCGAAGAGGACCTTCTGCCCTTTCCCTAGCCTTACTGCATCATGCTCTGCGTAGTGCCCGCGTCACTCCTCTGCACTGATGAACTGCATCCCTCCTTTGTGTTGCCCCTTCCAGATTTTTCCTACACTCTCAAACTATTGTTGATGCCCTCTCTCTCCCACCTGCAACTCACTCTCTGACCCGATTTTCTCTTATCGAACTTCAACCACTAAGAAAATTGATCTCCTTGAGCAACTAAGTATCTGGCCTGGTGTATCTTTCCATCTACCCATCGACTTCTTCTTATAGTCTTTTGTTGGAGCACCAATGACCAAAATTAAATCATAATCGATGGCCCAGATTAATTCCTTGTCGATCCGTGTGAGTTTCTAGATGATTCTCACCACATTTTAATTAATACTATTAATTAACCATATTCTCTAAGTTTAGACTTAGGAAATAATTTTAAAATTGGTTAATAATCTCATTAAGACACTTCTGGGTGGAATTTCTAAAAATAATTTCTGGGTTTTGAGAATACATGTATTCTAGCCTCTCTACATCCGATGCTACAAAAACTAACAGTCTATATCGAACAGGTGTTCCCCCTTTGAGGGTTGAAAATGTAATTATCTTATGTAAAAAATAATTTAGTGAGGGGCTAAAATATTGGAGGGTGAAAAAATTATTAGTCCCCTCAAGTGTTAATTAATTAAATTTTCTAACAAAAAATAAAATAAAATCCTAAGCCATAAATTGAATTAATTAGAGCCAAAATTAAATGTCTAGAGAAATTAAATTCTCCATGTGGAAAAAATTGTGGGTCTCAAAGGAATTAGTTTTTGGAGGTACCTTACTAAGGGAATATTAGAAATTTGTAATGTTCCTAATAGAAATTTTACAGTGATGACCAAAGACATGCAATCAATTGAACACAAATAATTTTCAGTAAACACCCATAAAACAGAAAATGCTCTAAGAATGCCAAAATAGACAATTTTATTATATATAGAACTGCTCGAGTACAATGGAAAATGGAAGGAGTGCTGGGCTTGCACAAGGCAAGCTACAAGCTCTAGGTAATCAATATATTAGTGCCCAACTGTTGTAGAAATCTGTCCGACAGAAATTTGCGCTGGCCCAGTATTTCTGCATTGCTGGTTGTCTTGAGACTCTGATTCAACCTCTCATATCAGCCCAGAAAATTCTGTAAAATTAGAGCTGAGCCCCTTGTCAAAAACCTAGAAAAACCTAGAAAGGGTTTGCCCTGGTTTTGACCCTCCAAATTCCGCCCCAAATAGCTTAGCCCTTCTCCACAACCAGAAATTTCGACCTGTAGCATAGAATGATGTTTGTTGCTCCCAAAATGCTAGAAATCTTCCCAAAATTACCCTCCAACCAAAATCCGGATAGCCGAACTCTCCAATCCTTCACCCAAGACTCCCCACACTTAGCGCCCACAAGTGACTGCGCAGGCCTATAGATGATGACGCAGTTCCCACGTCGAGAAATTCATACTGAGTGATGGGATTCCCCTTCTCCTGCAAATCCTCCTCCTTTGACTGGAATTTGGCCAAGAAACACCCCAACAACAATGTAATTCCCAACTCCAGCACCACACTCCCTTAATGACTCTGTGGCTTCTCCTTCTGCGTCCCAGCAGAACCAGAATGGCGTGATGCTTGTGTGATGTCTCTCTCCTAGCCTCCAAGCAAAGATAAAAGCCTCCCTAGGGTGGCACTCAAGGTCCACCGAAGAAAGTTTAAGCTTCACTCCTTGGGAAGCTCTTGTGCTAAGGTGCTCTTGTAAATCAGTTGAACAGCTAGAGTAACAATTGATTATCAAAATGTCAAAAGCCCCAAATGATGCTTCTTCCCTCTTATTTATACTTCTTGGCCCTTAGTCTCATGTGGGTCCCTCATATGACTTCGACCTCCCTTAAGCAATTCGAACTCTCTACCAAGTGGCGTGTATTATTTTGTGGAAAGGTGACCCCCACATTCCACTAAAAATATTTTAACCCACTTCCTAAGTATGTTCTCCAAAATTGCCTTTAGGCCAAAAATGACAAAATTTAAAAAATTGGGTTCTCCCTCCTTAGTAAAATATTTAGGAAGGGGCATTATCTTCCCCACCCAAATGTTGCTTGTACCCAAGCAACTGCAAGGTTGGATGTTGCAATATTTGCTCACTTTCCCACGTAGCATCCTCTTCCAGCAAATCTTTCCATTTGTCCAAATGCTCTTTGATTACCTGGTTCCTCAATCTCCTCCCCCGAGTCTCCAATATGGACTCTAGTGTCAAAACTAAATGCCCCTCTATAATGACCCATTTTGATCTAAAAGCAAAAGAGTATTAGCGTGCATACGAGGTATACATATGATAGCTACATATGCACACATCGCATGCCTTGCACTATTATACTTATTAAATAATTAGGAAAAATGTTTAAATGAATGAAAAGGGACTAAATATCTAAATTATTGAGACAAGAGATATTACCTAAAATCTTACACTCAAAATATACATATTAAATACTTCATACTTATAAGGTTGTTAAATAAAAATTACAATTCCAATCCTTCTAAAATAAATATTGATCATTATAGATTTTAAAGTTACAAGTTAATTATTTTTTTTCCATGGAAAAAATCAGTAATTTTCTATTAATAAAAATGAAAAGTTACATTTAGTAGATGCATTGAATCATTCAAAGATTGTCGCGCAGGACCAGTGTGCAAGACACACATAGTAGCAAAGCTACCAAAGAATAAAATAAACCTAAATTTACAAATTGCCAGATAAACTAGACTTCTATTTTTTTCCTTTTGTCTTTTCGACTTTTTGCCAAACCGCAAGAGGTGGAGCAGAAGTGATAATAGCCATCTCATTGTTGCATGTAAGATTTGGGATATCTTTGTCTGAATCAGAGCTTTCGGATACATGTGATTGCTTGGTTCCACCTGTGCCTTGGTTGTTGTTATTCCCCTCTACTTGGGTTTCAAGGATCGGAATAACTACTGAGTTATTTGGATTCTCTGATTGTTCCTTTTGTTATTCCTTCTTTTCTTCTCCCATCGCTTGTGAGCCTTGTTGTTTTTCTATCTCCTGTTGTTGTTGGGTTCCATCCATTTCTTCTTCCTCATCATCAGATGAAGGGGATTATGGGAATTGCCATCCTTTTTGCTTTTGCACTCTCTTCTTTGTTATTTTCTTTACTTGTTTGCATGTCTTTTGCAAATGCCCTATTTGATGGAAAACCCTGCATTGAAACGATGTGTTTTCAAAATCTAACCACTGTATCCATTTAAAATCTGTGTGTCAGATTAATACAATCTGGGAGACCTTTACTTAAATCCATCCCCACACAAATACATGCAAAGGTGAAGATCTCTTTGTCCATTCTTTCTGTATCTGTGTTTAGGAACCTACCCAGAGAGTTCCCAATGCCTTCTAAGACCTGACGGTGCCAAAAAGGAAGTGGAAGGTTATGTAGCCTTACCCATACGGGAATTTTCCTAACCACCATTGAATTTGCGTCAAACCCAGGAAACCATGGGATTACTAAGAGGCCTGCCCTTCCCCAGAACCATTGTCCATCATTTATGAAATAATTGTAATCTTTTTGGGTATCAAACTGAACCACAAAAAAACCTTTTGTGCACAGGTAAATATCACAATCTCTGATCCAGTTGAGGTAGATCCCTTCATTAAGCTCTTTAGATTTTGGCTAGAAACCATTAAAATGACAAATAATGGCTTTTGCATGTAAAGTAGTGAAAAGATCACTTATTTCTAGTATTCGATGGACCAATCTGGAGCTTTTTCCATCTTTTCTACAATGTACGGACCTATGATTGTCAAATTTGGGTTTTGTTTATCCTATGCAGCAACTTTCCCTCTTAATGCATCTTTGAAAGAAGCTTGACCCTTGTATGCCGATGATGATCTAGCTGGTATGCTTGTCGCTGGTGCCCCACCTTTTAATCTTAGATTCTGGATAATGGTAGAATTTCTTTGAATCCCATAATCTTTCAAATGGATCTCTTCCTACAACACTTTCCCAAAAAAGATCAAACTTTATGATGAAGCTAAAATACCTGTGGCAATTTGGGATTTTTGCTTCAAATCTATCACTAGATCCATACCTCGTACCCATATCATTATCGATTTCCCAGAAACGGTCTTGATAAAAAACTGATATAAGTCCTCCAGATCTGAGATTAAACTCTACCTTTTGCGCTTGTTGGTTGGGGCCATAAACCTGAGTTGTATGAGATGCTGCTCTTCTCATCCTTTACTCTTTCCGTCGACCTGTGCCCATCTCTATCGAATGTAGTGATTTTCTTTGCATGCAGCGCTAGACCATTGTTAAGAAATGGATGATGGTCATTTTTCACCAGCAAATCCCTACGATAATATATGTAGAAAATAAACATTGCCTCTGTCCAAAGTGAATCATAAGGAAACTAAAATTCCTTGGCGGCATAACCACACCATACAAGGGAGATCTCAGCATTGAAAAACGAAATAGGAAACCCCATTGTAATGAGATGGGTGATTAACTCCTTTACATGCAAGATCGTATTAATCCACATAGATTCCTTAAAACCCTCATGGTTCAACGATCTGTCAAGATCCACGACCATTCCATCGCCTTCCTAAACAAGGTGGAAGTTGAGGCCCGTATAAAGCCTCCCTTGTCCCGGCACCTCCATGGCTTCCAATTCATCGCGATGGAGCCCACTCCCAATATACAGACTGTTGCCATCGTGACTCTTGTCCTCTGTTATTATTGCATCAGAGCAAAGAGTAGATCTAGAGGCCCCAAGTCCGAAGAGACCAGGTGTATGACCTTGAGCTAGCACTGAGAAGGGAGGAAGACCATCGATCCATGAGCCAAGCCGACTAGCCAGGTCAAGGAAAACACAGTCGGCTGCGCCTCCAAACCTACAATCGTTCAAAACCCTAAGGAAATGTGCCAAACCCATTTTTTTCTAAGTTAATTATTGTTAATATATATAGGTACATAAATATATATTTATAAGTTAAAGTTTCTAAATTAAAATAATAAACATTTGATATATAAATATATATAACTATTGATTATTTTATTATAATTAAATTTTATAAAAATTAAAAATTATTAAAGTTTAAAACATGTCAACATATCAAGATATGTATCCTCACCTCCTTTTACACGTAAAGCTTATATCTACCAAATAAAATTTGATGAGGGCGGTGGAAGAAGGCAGTGATCGCCTAGGAAAGGTACTTATCCCAAGCACGCAGAGGCAGGAAGGGAGGATTTTTTGGGAAAGAAAGACTGGAAGGAGAATAGGAGATCTGAATCAGAGTCCGAGTTTCGATTCAGAGCTAGATATCCAAATCAAAAATTTGAGAATTGAGCAATTATTCTTGAAGCTTTTGGGTACGGGGGACCAAAATACTCCAATTGGGAAGTATATTAGAGTTGAGTACCAAGGTTGTGCTCAACTTCGCTGGGAGGATTGGTCATTTTGTAACCAAAGCGAAATTGGAGCGAGAACAATTCGAAATCTGGGATCGACATCAAACTCAGAAGAAAACCAGTATTTACAGTGAATTGATATCTTCTCTTCTTAAATTTAATTGTATGCAATGTTCGAAGTAAATTTCTAAATTTTTGAATTAAGAAAGCTTACATCCTCGTAATCCAATGGTGGCAACTCAGTTGTTGTTGTAACCTGTTGCCCCAACGCCTTTTTTAGGCATGAGACATGGAACACGTTGTGGATCCAACTCTCTGAAGGTAGCTCCAACTCATAAGCCACCTCTCCAACTCCCTAATCACCTTATATGGACCATAAAATCGTGGTCGAAGTTTTTCTACCCCCTTCTGCTTTAGTCAAGACTCTCTATAGGGCTAAAAATGTAGGTAGACCATGTCCCCCACCTCAAACTATTTCTCCATCCTGTGCTTATCAACGTACATCTTTTGTTGATTTTGAGTCACTTGCAAGTTGTTCTTGAGAGCTCAGAGAATCTCCTGGCTCTCTTGAACCCAATCCTTTGCCCTTGGGACCTTGTTATCTCCAAACATCATATCAGAAGAAGAAAGTGCTTAATATCCATAGATTGCTCGAAAAGGAGACATACCAATCGACATGTAATAAGTGGTGTTGTAACCAAACTCTCCTAGATGAAGCCACTTTAACCACGCTCTCTACTGCCCCATCACATAGTTGCATGGGTACCCTTCCAACTACTTGTTCATGATCTTGGTCTGCCTGTCTGTCTATGGGTGATAGGTAGTGTTGGGCGTAAGCTCTGTCCCCACCAACCGAAACAACTCCTGCCAGAAAGCCCCCATAAATTTGTTGTCCCTGTCACTAAATATGGTCTTGGGAAGACCATGTAATCGAAAGATCTCTCAAAAGAACAACTCGACCACCCAAGAAGCTAAATATCTTGAAGAGATGGCAAAGAAACGGGTGAACTTGGTCAATTTGTCGACCACAACATAAATGCAATCCTAGATGAAGTTATACTAGAAGCTCGCTTCTAGTGGATCTCTTGATTTTCTTGAGCAGAGATCTCTCTCTACCATCCATTTGGTCTCTCATTATTCCTTCAAGTAAGTCATCATGGATGATTCGTTTACCCCGTGTCATTTTACTGGTCTTCTCCATGATATTCCGGAAGTGGCCATTCATAAATTGTCTTTGTTCTAGGGTGGTGATTCAGTCGCTGTTAGAAAGCATCTATACAGGTTTACTCGTGCAATGTTCATATATTGTAGTTCTCCTCAGTATGATCATGAAGATGTCAAAATGCGTTTATTTGCCTTTTCTTTAGAGGGTGATGCTTTGAATTGGTTTAATAATTGTCCTGAAGATTCTTTCGCTTCTTTACAAGATATCGTCAATGCTTTTAAAGATAGATATGGTTATCAAGGTAGCTCGCCTTGTGCCCCTAAAATTATGCAACGGAATGAAAGTGATTTTGTGAAGGATCCAACTGTTAATGAAAGATTTCAAGACAATTCTCCATATCAGAATGTGCCATCCACTTGTACCCTTGCAGATCAAATCCATGACAGTGGAAAAACAGGGACAAGTTGTCAAATCAGTGTCGACAATGAAAGGGAAAATGATAAACAAATTATAGAAGAGCTAATGCGGCTGGTAAAAAATATGGACCTTAATCAAGAAAAATTTGTAACTGATTATGTCAAGGATATGAGAAATTTATACACCCACCTAGAAAAACGTGATAAAGAGATGGAAATCATGAAAATTAAACATTCTGATCACGTGACTGACATGCAGAAGGAAATGGAAACCATGAAAGCTAATCATGGCAGAGAAATTAATTCTATTCAAAGCAAGTTATTAACTATGGATGAAGAAATGACCATCATGAGATTCGATTATAATAATCAATTAGCTATCATACAAACAAATCATGATAAAGAGATAAATTCTATGCAACATTGCTTGATGACCATAAAAACAGATAATGACAAAGTAATAAAAGATATGGAAGCTAGTCAAATATGTCTTCAGAATAAGTTATTGAGCATGGAGGAAGACCATGCCAAGGAAGTCGGTGCTATGAAGGTTGAACACTCTAACCAGATGGATGCCATAACCAAACAGGTACAGAAACTTCAGCATCAGTCAGAGGATGAAAGAACTAAGGAAACGTCAACAAATCATAAGCCTCCCTATTTGCTGCAGCAAGCTCCATCTTATTATGAGGTCCTTTGTTAGATTGAAACGTGGCTAATTGAAGGTGACCTGGATAAAATGGAAATTAATAAAGGTCACACGGTTAATCCATCAGTCATAGAAGATCAAGTTATAACTTATGACACCTGTGAGACTAATCCGTCATTCTTGACAGAGCAGATGCAGAATGAAGAGAGACATGTCATGCATATCTTACATACTTCATCTGAGAGTTTTGAAACAGAATGTTCAACATCGTCAATGATACAACCTGCCACAAAGAAAAAGCGCAAGAGAAAGAGAATTAGAAAGTGATTTAATGCATCAGATGGCTACGAGCAGCTTGATTTTGGGATAGGAAAAAGTCCTACCATATGCAGGATTGGACATGGCACATTCGAGAAACAACCTACAGATTTGCCTGAAAGCAAGCAAATGCTCAGTATGCGCTATATTGAACGCATCTGATGCCATAGGGCATCTTTGTATTGTATTTCTGACATTATGCCCTGTTATTTCAGTATTTCATTTTGTAGTTAGATTTGGTTTTTCATGTTGTT
>APFE030559217.1:3080-24343 GCA_000404065.3 Pinus taeda
TTGAGCAATTTTATGACACAATAGTCTTATTTGTGTTACCAGTGCCTTATTAATCTGTAGCGCTTCTGTCCTGAAATCGGCAGGCTGCGGAAGACTCTTGAACTTCTCTATTTTAAGTGATAATTGAGCAATTTTCTCATCTTTTGTCTTTACCATTAGTTCATTCATCGTCTTCAATTTTGCCAATGCTTCCGATAATTCTTTCTTCCTTTGAATCGCGCTTGAATCTACCCTCTGTTTCTCTTCAAGTAGCTGCTTGTTTAGTTGATTATTTAACTGCTGCTGAGTTGACAATTGTCGTTCTAATTGTTCAGCTTTCTGTTGTGCCTCCAATAGCTGTGTTTGTAGAAAAATGATTGCCTGGTCTTTTTCTTTTAGCAAATTACTCACTTCCGATGCTTTGTCCATGGTGGCCGCCGAATTGGCTCCAGCATACTGGGACAGCTTTGTTAGGTCATCGGAAGGATCGAACTCCTCTTTCCAAACTACGTTGGCTGTCTCTGTTTGTTCGGGGAACATGGAAGGTTGATCAATCCTTCTCCTTTTCCACTATCGCTTTACTATGGCCCTATGTTTTGGGCTGTAAAAGACATCCAATGGAGGTATATCCTCCACTTGCAAAATGATTTGATCTGAAGGATCTTTCGGAATTATTTCTAAGTCTGTACTAGGGGGTAGGCCGTTGGTTCCTTCACTTGGAACCTTTTTTGACGTTGTATCCTGTGTATCTATCGCTTTGGATGTATCGACATCTTTTGAGCTTTCCAGGTTGCTTATGATTGAGTCGAGTTGCTGCCATTCTTGGAGCGATTTCGGGTCAATCTGGGTATCGACATTCACATCCTTGCTGCTTTTATCCTACTCCTTTTTCTGTTCCTCCTCATGTATTTTCTCTTGCTCTTTCCTTCGCGCTTCCTCCTGTTCTTTCCTTTATACTTCTTCAAAAATTCCTGATGTAGCAGGAGGTTCGTCGATAAGTCACTGTTCAGGCTCGCTTGATTGTGTCATCGAGGCAGTAGCTACTAAATCTAGAGGCAGAGTTTGCAACCTCTACTCTCTGAGTTGGTTGAATTCCACTAACCCTTCATCGTGATATCTCATTTTTGCTAGTGTTTGAACTTGAAATAATGACTCCGCCGAAGAAAATAGGTCATCAAACTCATCTTCTTTATGTTCAAACTTAGTGAGTTTTGCCTGTTCCAGTACATTATAGATGATTTTCCTTGGAACAAATCGTCTATTAGGAAGAGTGGTGAGATTTAGTATATTTATCTTTTCTGCTTCTTTCTCTGCATGCTTATAGTCATGCAGAGTGTAAACACCACACCTTAGAGGAAAAGGAGGCCAAACTTACTTCTTTGAATTCCTCAGAGTCTTGGTCGCTCCTGCGGATGTAAGCTAATATGCTATCTCTCTAGCCTATAGTTTGTTGGGTATATACAAGGGGAGAACATGAGGCCTGGCAAGGCTGCCGAAAACTCTTATATATGTAAATTTATCCTCTCCGAACCAGTTTCCTAGGGAGATTAAGTCAATCTCTACTTGTGAGGAAATATTAGGAGCGGGCTTGTCAAAAATTGCATAGTAAATGGGCAACATAAATCCATTGCAAACTTGATACAGGTGGTCTTTATAATGGGCTTTCCCACTTCTGGTGATAGATATGAATTGGCATGGGGTCCTATGGAGTCCATCTCCACCTGAGCACAGGAAATTCGAAGTTAAAACAAAGAGTATCTAAGATGTAGGCACTATAATAAAATGGAGGGATAGACCTATCAGTAATGCGAGTTTTATTTCTGAACTCAAGAATAGCAGTTGCTAACCTTTCAGATAATATATTCCCTCAATCCATTATTTCGATATTGACAGCTGCTTCCATTAAAGGAACCATCTCTATTGAGAATTTTGAGGAATCATGCAACCCCCAAATTCTACACATCATCGCCCCAGTGTAACAATAAGGAGAACACAATGAATTGACAGAGTACGTACCCGAGGACTCATGCTTGTGTCTTGCGGGCTTCTGTCTCCATTCCCGTATAGGTGTTGATTCAGTTTCATTTTCATCTCTGAACTTCTCCAAAAATGCTTTGTTATACTTCTTCTGTGGCTCCAGCAAATGGTACATTTGTCTCAAATCATTGGGTTGAAACGAACCAAAGACTCTCCCGTCGACTGTGGAAAATGTTCTGTTTGTAACTGGGATTTCCTCAACTGCCCACCTTACTACATCTGTGTATGGAAGAATTTTCTCTCGAGCCACTATCTGGTATAAGTAAGAATCGGCTAAATCCTTTAGGGTAGCCTCGGACTTTCGGTTCGAACCTGTTGTAGCTTGTACTGATACTGCTTCAGGCTCTTCGGCTTCAACTAGATTATAGATGCTCTGCCAACTAGTATTGCCGAGACCAAGACATGTAGTGTCTGAGATCAATCATTTTTTACTTGGTCCCGGATCGGTGATAGATTGTCCTATTATTGCGGAAGCTGAAGCTGTTCCAAATTTTTTAGATTTCTTCCCCATTTGGTCTAAATTTGCTGCTTCGGAGGAGCTCTGCACAGGAGATCAAATGAACGTAATGCAGAGAATAGGTGGTGCAAACCAAGTAAGAAAGAGTTATATCAATCAATTAATAATGAAGGATTAAAATAATATTGTCGCTGATACAATCTGTGAAGAGATTTTGGCATAACTGCTCCATTAATTGGCCATTTAAATATGTCAATCATTTAAATGCTCATCATATCGTTTATTCGCCGAATAATTCATTTAAGCGTGGCTTTGATTTTTTGGCAGTTGATCACCAGTGAATCACTATCGGGAATAGAAAGGCTTTTAATAATAATTTAACATAATATACCCAAGCCTTTACAATCCTTTTTAAAATTCGCGCTTAGCTTTATCGCAATCGGAGATCGGAGGAATGCTTGAGTATTTACATTTGTGTCATTGCAAAATCCCCGATCGCCGATAGCGATAAAGCTAATTCACATCGGGAGATTTTAGAAGGGAGCCTTTTGTTGCATGTATGTTATATTCCCCGATCGCCGATAGCAATATCACATCGAAGCATAGAGAGAGGGCCTTTTGTTACAATCGCTTACCTTTCCCGATATCCAATAGTTATTTGCTTGTCGCATCGGGGCAAACCAATGGGTCTTTTTGTTATGCATCTTTTGCTATTGCGATATGCGATCTTGTGATCGCTTTATTGCAATAATAAAGAATTATTCATTTATTTTTAGAAGACCGATTTATGTTCACTCAAAAGGTTTATAATATATTATTTCTTTTCGAGCCTTTTGAGGAATGATAAGTTGATACCAATTTTATTCATAAATCTAAAAGGGACCCATTTCATATTATAGTTTGAAAGTAAAATTTTATGAAATGGGGGGTTGTTGTAAAGCATAAAAATTGGCGATTCGCTGGGAGAAACAGTTATCTCTAAGATATGTTGAAATACTTAGTTTTATATAGAAATCTTATCAAAGAGGAAAATTCTAATATAACTAGGTATACATACATTTGAATCTAATAAGAGCTATTTTTGCTAATTTCTTCTCTTGTTAAAATTAAATACATTCTAAGTTTTAAATTGGCCTCTATTGGTTGATAATGATAAAACAAAGAACCTTTCCAACTTAGCCTTTTTAATGACTCCTTTCTCATAAGTACAGCCTCTGCTACTAGCAAACGTTCATAGTTTCGACAGGGATACCTTTTAACCATTTGATTGTCTATTATCCCATCCATTTCTCAGGATAATCAGGTAATGGATGTAATGGTGCAGGCATAGTGAGCGCATGAGGACTGTTCCATGGATTCTGGGCCATTTTAGAAGTAACAACAATTGTCGATGGAGTTCCAGGTGTTTGGGGAGGAGTTGGTATTGAAGATTGAATAGATTGTGATGTTGAAGTTGGTGATCCCTACTGAACAACAATATGTAATGGGGGAGTGGATGTTTGACTTCGCAATGGAGAGGATGAGATGGAGGATGATGAAGAAAAGCTCTCACTACCATATCCTTCAATGTTCTTTTTAGTCCTTTTCCTTTTCGGTAAAGGCAACTCAACAGGTTCAATGCCGAGTTTTCCGCTTTGAAGTCTGGTGAAAGGGTGAGGTATATTGAATTGCGAAGTCTCACTGCCTTGAGATACTTCAGATTTCTGAGGTGATATGAAAAAGCCTTGAAGTTTTTGGATGAGAGACTGAACTTCAGGGGACTTGGGACTTAATCGTTTTGAAGTATGATGGGATTGAGCAGTGGTAGTTGGTTCCTCTTCTTCTCGTTTGGATACTAGTATTTCAGAATGCAAACGGGAGGTCCGAGGTGAGGTGGAGGGAGATTTACTCTGAGAATGACCTATATATTTTGATTTGCTTGCCATTCATAGTTCAACCCTCCTTCTAGCGCCAAAAATGTTGATGCTTTGAAAATCGTTGCATCAACATCTAGGAAAACCACCCGGTCCAGACGTTAATGTAACTCCTTTTCTGTTTGGGATGGTGGCTCCGACTGGATATAATGGGACCAATTTCCCAATGATGAATAAAAAGGGGATGGATGAGTGACTGGTTTTCCAATAAGTGATAATGGATGGATGACTTAATCTAAAGAGCGAAAATACAAATAACTATTCTATCCCAGGAAATTTCTATTCTTAAGTGCAACGTTTGATGATCTTTTTTCATCAATAAGCATATAGATGACTCTATTCAATAAACATAGACATTCATTCATATAATAATTGCTTTGTTCAAATAGTTGAACAAAGTAATTAATAAAACATTGTTACACTTGTCTTTTATATATTACTCATACATGTATGACTAAAAGAAAAGCATCCTGTAAACATCAAATAGTGGAAAGTATAAACAGTTCTATTGAAACACATGCATATATTCAATAATAGCAAGAGTAATCAAATAACAATTCACATAACAAGAATGAATTCAGACATAGATAGTAGTACAATATGTGCTGCAAATCATTCCCAACATCAATCGCAATTCGAATTCCTTCTTTCAACTTAGAGATACTTTTAGATAAAGGTCGTAGTGCATATCCACATAAAAGCTTCGTTGTCAAAATTTGGAATAATTTGGCCCAATCTTTATAAAAAAATATACCTGAAGTACAGTAGTGCAACTTCAGGTTTGAGTCTTATACAAAAACTGAGGACCCTTTCTAGATGCATGAAAGGGTCTATAAATACTTAATTAAACTAACTAACTACAGAATTAAAATTCTATTTAATTGGTATAACTTGATCTTGAATCTCTTTCACAACAATTTGGTAGTCGGCAGCATGATTCATCACTCTGGCTATTTTCCCTTTGATCTGAGTTGGCATATCACTAGCATCGGTTCCACTTCTTGAGGGCAGCTGAGATGAGAATTGAGCTGAGCCAAGTATGTGGCATTGTGTATATCGGGAATGATACACCCAATTGCATCTGTTAGACACTTGAGGGTGGCTCTCTGGCTGTATGGTTTTACTAGGAACAACCAATAGGTGTCCCAAGTTAAACTTTGAATACTTGTAATCAACCTCCCATTCTTTTCCAGCTCTTGATAACATGATTGCTCCAATGTTTTAGCCGATAGCAATTTACTTGGTGTACATTGAGAGATCATATTAGATAAATAGAGAGTATTGTTAATTAATTCAATCAAATTACTTGTGGATAATTTGCATCTAGAAACTGCTCTCTCTGCCTTCATCAATTGGGACTACCATTCCAAGAATAGGTTTTATTTATGTGATTCTAGGATTTTAGGCAAATTTGTTGCCTGTCCCTCACTAGTGTCTTGCCAAGTAAGAAAATCTATTAAGGTCTCATCGACCTGCTCTAAGTCCTATCTAGCATCAACTGATTTATCAATTATTGATGCTGTTATGTCACACAGGGGTTCAACTTGAGCAATTTTGTGACACAATAGTCTTATTTGTGTTACCAGTGCCTTATTAATCTGTAGCGCTTCTGTCCTGAAATCGGCAAGCTGCGAAAGACTCTTGAACTTCTCTATTTTAAGTGATAATTGAGCAATTTTCTCATCTTTTGTCTTTACCATTAGTTCATTCATCGTCTTCAATTTTGCCAATGCTTCCAATAATTCTTTCTGCCTTTGAATCGCGCTTGAATCTACCCTCTGTTTCTCTTCAAGTAGCTGCTTGTTTAGTTGATTATTTAACTGCTGCTGAGTTGACAATTGTCGTTCTAATTGTTCAGCTTTCTGTTGTGCCTCCAATAGCTGTGTTTGTAGAAAAATGATTGCCTGGTCTTTTTCTTTTAGCAAATTACTCACTTCTGATGCTTTGTCCATGGTGGCCGCCGAATTGGCTCTAGCATACTGGGACAGCTTTGTTAGGTCATCGGAAGGATCGAACTCCTCTTTCCAAACTACGTTGGCTATCTCTATTTGTTCAGGGAACAGGGAAGGTTGATCAATCCTTCTCCTTTTCCACTGTCGCTTTACTACGGCCCTGTGTTTTGGGCTGTAAAAGACATCCAATGGAGGTATATCCTCCACTTGCAAAATGATTTGATCCGAAGGATCTTTCAGAATTATTTCTAAGTCTGTACTAGGGGGTAGGTCGTTGGTTCCTTCACTTGGAACCTTTTTTGACGTTGTATCCTATGTATCTGTTGCTTTGGATGTATAGAAATCTTTTGAGCTTTCCAGATTGCTTATGATTGAGTCAAATTGCTGCCATTCTTGGAGCAATTTCGGGTCAATCTGGGTATCGACATTCACATCCTTATTTCTCTTATCCTGCTCCTTTTTTTGTTCCTCCTCATGTATTTTCTCTTCCTCTTTCCTTCGCGCTTCCTCCTGTTATTTCCTCTGTAATGCTTCAAAAATTTATGATGTAGCAGGAGGTTCATCGGTAATTCGTTGTTTAGGCTCGCTTGATTGTGTCATCGGGGCAGTAGCTAGTAAATCTAGAGGCAGAGTTTGCAACCTCTGCTCTCTGAGTTTGTTGAATTCCACTAACCCGTTGTCGTGATGTCTCATTTTTTCTAGTGTTTGAACCTAAAATAATGACTCCGTCGAAGAAAATAGGTCATCAAACTCATCTTCTTTATGTTCAAACTTAGTGAGTTTTGCTTGTTCCAGTACATTATAGATGATTTTCCTTGGATCAATTCGTCTATTAGGAAGAGTGGCGAGATTCAGTATATTTATCTTTTCTGCTTCTTTCTTTGCATGCTTATAGTCATGCAGAGTGTAAACACCACACCTTAGAGGAAAAGGAGGCCAAAATTGCTTCTTTGAATTCCTCAAAGTCTTGGTCACTCCTGCGGACGTAAGCTGATATGCTATCTCTCTAGTCAATAGTTTGTCGGGTATGTACAAGGGGAGAACATGAGGCTTGGAAAGGCTGCCAAAAACTCTTATATATGTAAATTTATCCTCTCTGAACTAGTTTCCTAGGGTGGTTAAGTCAATCTCTGCTTGTGAGGAAATCTTAGGAGCAGGCTTGTCAAAAATTGCATAGTAAATGGGCAACATAAATCCATTGCAAACTTGATACAGGTGGTCTTTATAATGGGCTTTCCACAACTTCTGGTGATAGATATGAATCGACATGGGGTCCTGTGGAGTCCATCTCATCCCCAGCACAGGAAATTCGAAGTTAAAACAAAGAGTATCCAAGATGTAGGCACTATAATAAAATGGAGGGATAGACCTATCGGTAATGTGAGTTTTATTTCTGAACTCAAGAATAGCAGTTGCTAACTTATCAAATAATATATTCCCCCAATCCATTATTTTGCTATTGACCGCTGCTTCCATTAAAGGATCCATCTCTATTGAGAATTTTGAGGAATCATGCAACCCCCAAATTCTACACATCATCGCCCCAGCATAAGATTAAGGAGAACACAATGAATTGACAGAGTACTTACCCGAGGACTCATGCTTGTGTCTTGTTGGGTTCTATCTCCATTTCCGTATAGGTGTTGATTCAGTTTCATTTTCATCTCTGAACTTCTCCAGAAATGTTGTGTTATACTTCTTCTGTGGCTCTGGCAAATGGCACATTTGTCTCAAATCAATGGGTTGAAACGAACCGAAGACTCTCCTGCCGACTCTACAAAATGTTCTGTTTGTAACCAGGATTTCCTCAACTGCCCACCTTACTACATCTCTGTATGGAATAATTTTCTCTCAAGCCGCTATTTGGTGTAAGTAAGAATCGGCTAAATCCTTTAGGGTAGCCTCAGACTTTCGGTTCGAACCTGCTGTAGCTTGTACTAATACTACTTCAGGCTCTTCGGCTTCAACTAGATTATAGATACTCTGCCAATTAGTATTGCCGAGACCAAGACATGTAGTGTCTAAGATCAATCCTTTTTTATTTGGTCTCGAATCGGTGGTAGATTGTCCTATTACTACGGAAGCTGAAGCTGTTCGAAATTTTTTAGATTTCTTCCCCATTTGGCCTAAATTTGTTGCTTCGGAGGAGCTCTGCGCAGGAGATAAAATGAACGTAATGTATAGAATAGGTGGTGCAAACCAAGCATGAAAGACTTATATCAATCAATGAATAATGAAGGATTAAAATAATATTGCCGCGGATACAATCTTTGAAGAGATTTTGGCATAACTGCTCCATTAATTGGCCATTTAAACTTGTCAATCATTTAATGCTAATCATATCGTTTATTCGCCGAATAATTCATTTAAGCGTGGCTTTGATTTTTTGACAGTTGATCACAAGTGAATCACTATCGGGAATAGAAAGGCTTTTAATAATAATTTAACATAATATACCCAAGCCTTTACAATCCTTTTTAAAATTTACACTTAGCTTTATCGCAATCGGAAATCAAAGGAATGCTCAAGTAGTTACATTTGTGTCATTGTGAAATCCCTGATAGCCGATAGCGATAAAGCTAATTCACATTGGGAGTTTTTAGAAGGGAGCCTTTTGTTGCATGTATGTTATATTCCCCGATCGCCGATAGCGATATCGTATCAGAGCATAGAGAGAGGTCCTTTTGTTACAATCGCTTACCTTTCCCGATATCCGATAGTTATTCGCTTGTCGCATTAGGGAAAACTAATAGGTATTTTTGTTATGCATCTTTTGTTATTGCGATATGCGATTTTGCGATCGTTTTATCGCAATAATAAAGAATTATTCATTTATTTTTATAAGACCAATTTATGTTCACTCAAAAGGTTTATAATATATTATTTCTTTTCGAACCTTTTGAGGAATGATAAGTTGATACCAATTTTATTCATAAATCTAAAAGGGACCCATTTCATATTATAGTTTGAAAGTAAAATTTTATGAAATGGGTGGTTGTACAGCACAACAATTGGCAATTCGCTGGGAGAAACAATTATCTCTGAGAAATGTTGAAATACTTAGACTTTCGTTATATAGAAATATTATCAAAGAGGAAAATTCTAATATAACTAGGTATACATACATTCTGAATCTAATAAGAGCTATTTTTTCTAATTTCTTCTCTTGTTAAAATTAAATACATTCTAAGTTTTAAATTGGCCTCTATTGGTTGATAATGATAAAACAAAGAACCTTTCCAACTTAGCCTTTTTAATGACTCCTTTGTCATAGATAGAGCCTCTGCTGCCAGCAAGCATTCATAGTTTCGACAGGGATACATTTTAACCCATTTGATTGTCCATTATCCCATCCATTTCTCAGGATAATCAGGTAATGGATGTAATGGTGCAGGCATACTGACTACACTAGGACTGTTCCATGGATTCTGGGCCATTTTAGAAGTAACAACAATTGTCGATGGAGTTCCAGGTGTTTGGGGAAGAGTTGGTATTGAAGATTGAATAGATTGTGATGTTGAAGTTGGTGATCCCTGCTGAACAACAATATGTAATGGGGGAGTGGATGTTTGACTTCGCACTGGAGAGGATGAGATGGAGGATGATGAAGAAAAGGTCTCACTACCAAATCCTTCAGTGTTCTTTTTACCCTTTTTCATTTTCGGTAAAGGCAACTCAGCAGGTTCAATGCCGAGTTTTCCGCCTTGAAGTCTGGTGAAAGGGTGAGGTAGATTGAATTGCGAAGTCTCACTGCCTTGAGATACTTCAGATTTTTGAGGTGATATGGAAAAGCCATGAAGTTTCTAGATGATAGACTGAACTTCAGGGGACTCAGGACTTAATCGTTCTGAAGTATGATGGGATTGAGCAGTGGTAGTTGGTTCCTCTTCTTCTCGTTTGGATACTGGTATTTCAGAATGCAAATGGGAGGTCCGAGGTGAGGTGGAGGGAGATTTACTCTGAGAATGGCCTATAGATTTTTATTTGCTCGCCATTCATAGTTTAGCCCTCCTTCTAGCGCCAAAAATGTTTATGCCTCGAAAATCGTTGCATCAACATTGGGGAAAACCACCCGGTCCGGACCTTAATGCAACCCCTTTTCCGTTTGGGATGGTGGCTCCGATTGGATATAATGGGACCAATTTCCCAATGATGAATAAAAAGGGGATGGATGAGTGGTTGGTTTTCTAATAAGTGATAATGGATGGATGACTTAATCTAAAGAGCGAAAATACAAATAACTATTCTATCCCGGGAAATTTCTATTCTTAAGTGCAACGTTTGATGATCTCTGTTCATAAATAAGCATATATATGACTCTATTCGATAAACATAGACATTCATTCATATAATAATTGCTTTGTTCAAATAGTTGAACAAATTAATTAATAAAACATTGTTACACTTGTCTTTTATATATTACTCATACATGTATGACTAAAAGAAAAGCATGCTGTAAACATCCAATAGTGGAAAGTATAAAGAACGCTCTTGAAACACATGCATATATTCAATAATAGCAAGAGTAATCAAATAACAATTCACATAAAAAGAATGAATTCAGACATAGATAGTAGTACCATATGTGCTGCAAATCATTCCCAACATCAATCGCAATTCGAATTCCTTCTTTCAACTTAGAGATACTTTTAGATAAAGGCAGTAGTACACATCCACATAAAAGCTTCGATGTCAAAAATTGGAATAATTTGGCCCAATCTTTATAAAAAAATATCCCTGAAGTACAGTAGTGCAACTTCAGGTTTGAGTCTTATACAAAAACTGAGGACCCTTTCTAAATGCATGAAAGGGTCTATAAATACTTAATTAAACTAACTAACTACAAAATTAAAATGCTATTTAATTGGTATAACTTGATCTTTAATATCTCCTTCACAAAAATTTGGTAGTTGGTAGCATGATTCATCACTCTGGTTATTTTCCCTTTGATCTGAATTGGCATATTGCTAGCATCAGTTCCTTTTCTTGAGGGCGGCTGAGACAAGGATTGAGTTGAGCCGAGTATGTGGCATCGTGTATATCAGGAATGATACACCCGATTGCATCTGTTAGACACTTGAGGGCGGCTCTCTGGCTGTATGGTTTTACTAGGAACAACCAATAGGTGTCCCAAGTTAAACTTTGAATACCTATAATCAACCTCCCATTCTTTTCTAGCTCTTGATAACATGATTGCTCTAATGTTTTAGTCGATAGCAATTTACCTGGTGTACATTGAGAGATCATATTAGATAAATAGAGAGTATTGTTAATTAATTCAATCAACTTACTTGTGGATAATTTTCATCTAGAAACTACTCTCTCTGCCTTCATCAATTGGGACTGTCGTTCCAAGAATAGGATTTCTTTATGTGATTCTAGGATTTTAGGCAAATTTGCTGCCTGTCCCTCACTAGTGTCTTGCCAAGTAAGAAAATCTGTTAAGGTCTCATCGGCCTGCTCTATGTCCTATCTAGCATCAACTGATTTATCGATTATTGATGCTGTTATGTCACACAGGGGTTTAACTTGAGCAATTTTATGACACAATAGTCTTATTTGTGTTACCAGTGTCTTATTAATCTGTAGCACTTTTGATCTGAAATCGACAGGCTGCAGAAGACTCTTGAACTTCTCTATTTGAAGTGATAATTGAGCAATTTTCTCATATTTTGTCTTTACCATTAGTTCATTCATCGTCTTCAATTTTTCCAATGCTTCTGATAATGCTTTCTGCCTTTGAATCGTGCTTGAATCTACCCTTTGTTTCTCTTTAAGTAGATGCTTGTTTAGTTGATTATTTAACTGCTGTTGAGTTGACAATTACAGTTCTAATTTTTTAGTTTTCTGTTGGGCCTCTGATAGCTGTGTTTGTAACAAAATTATTGCATGGTCTTTTTCTTTTAGCAAATTACTCACTTCCGATGCTTTGTCCATGGTGGCCGCCAAATAATCTCCGGCATACTGGGACAACTTTGTTAGGTCATCGGAAGGATCGAACTCCTCTTTCCAAACTACATTGGCTATCTCTGTTTGTTCAGGGAACATGGAAGGTTGATCAATCCTTCTCCTTTTCCGCTATCTCTTTACTACGGCCTTGTGTTTTGGGCTGTAAAAGACATCCAATGGAGGTATATCCTCCACTTGCAAAATGATTTGATCTTAAGGATCTTCCGGAATTATTTCTAAGTCTGTACTAGGGGGTAGGCCACTGGTTCCTTCACTTGGAACCTTTTTTGACATTGTATCCTTTGTATCTATTGCTTTGGATGTATCGGCATATTTTGAGCTTTCCAAATTGCTTATGATTGAGTCGAATTGTTGCCATTCTTGGAGCAATTTCGGGTCAATCTGGGTATCGAAATTCACATCCTTGCTGCTCTTATCCTGCTCCTTTTTCTGTTCCTCCTCATGTATTTTCTCTTGCTCTTTCGTTTGCGCTTCCTCCTGTTAGTTCCTATGTACTTCTTCAAAAATTTCTGATGTAGCAGGAGTTTCGTCGGTAAGTCGTTGTTCAGGCTCGCTTGATTGTGTCATCGGGGCAGTAGCTAGTCTAGAGGCAGAGTTTGCAACCTCTGCTCTCTGAGTTTGTTGAATTCCACTAACCCGTCGTCGTGATATCTCATTTTTGCTAGTGTTTGAACCTGAAATAATGACTCCACCGAATAAAATAGGTCATCAAATCCATCTTCTTTATGTTCAAACTTAGTGAGTTTTGCCTGTTCCAGTACGTTATAGATGATTTTCCTTGGATAAAATCGTCTATTAGGAAGAGTGGCGAGATTCAGTATATTTATCTTTTTTGCTTCTTTCTCTGCATGCTTATAGTAATGCAGAGTGTAAACACCACACCTTAGAGGAAAAGGAGGCCAAACTTGCTTCTTTGAATTCCTCAGAGTCTTGGTCGCTCCTGCAGACGTAAGCTGATATGCTATCTCTCTAGCCAATAGTTTGTCGGGTATGTACAAGGGGAGAACATGATGCATGGAAAGGCTGCCGAAAACTCTTATATATGTAAATTTATCCTCTCCGAACCAGTTTCCTAGGGCGGTTAAGTCAATCTTTGCTTGTGAGGAAATCTTAAGAGCAGGCTTGTTAAAAATTGCATAGTAAATGGGCAACATAAATCCATTGCAAACTTGATACAGGTGGTCTTTATAATGGGCTTTCCACAACTTTTGGGGATAGATATGAATTGGCATGGGGTCCTGTGGAGTCCATCTCCACCTGAGCACAGGAAATTTGGAGTTAAAACAAAGAGTATCTAAGATGTAGGCACTATCATAAAATGGAGGGATAGACCTATCGGTAATGCGAGTTTTATTTCTGAACTCAAGAATAGCAGTTGCTAACTTATCAAATAATATATTCCCCCAATCGATTATTTTGCTATTGACCACTACTTCCATTAAAGGAACCATCTCTATTGAGAATTTTGAGGAATCATGCAACCCCCAAATTCTACACATCATCACCCCAGCGTAACAATAAGGAGAACACAATGAATCGACAGAGTACTTACTCGAGGACCCATGCTTGTGCCTTAAGGGCTTCTGTCTCCATTCCCGTATAGGTGCTAATTCAGTTTCATTTTCATCTCTGAACTTCTCCAGAAATGCTTTGTTATACTTCTTTTGTGGCTCCGGCAAATGGTACATTTGTCTCAAATCATTGGGTTGAAACAAACCGAAGACTCTCTCGTCGACTGTGCAAAATGTTTTGTTTGTAACCCGGATTTCCTCAACTTCCCACCTTACTACATCTGTGTATGGAACAATTTTCTCTCGAGCCGCTATCCGATGTAAGTAGGAATCGACTAAATTCTTTAGGGTAGCCTCGGACTTTCGGTTCGAACCTGCTGTATCTTGTACTGATACTACTTCAGGCTCTTCGACTTCAACTAGATTATAGATGCTCTGCCAACTAGTATTGCCGAGAGCAAGACATGTAGTGTCTGAGATCAATCCTTTTTTACTTGGTCCCGAATCGGCAGTAGATTGTCCTGTTACTGCGGAAGCTGAAGTTGTTCCAAATTTTTTAGATTTCTTCCCCATTTGGCCTAAATTTGCTGCTTCGGAGGAGCTCTGCGTAAGAGATAAAATGAACGTAATGCAGAGAATAGGTGGTGCAAACCAAGTATGAAAGAGTTATATCAATCAATGAATAATGAAGGATTAAAATAATATTGCTACGGATACAATCTCTGAAGAGATTTTGGCATAACTGCTCCATTAATTGGCCATTTAAACCTGTCAATCATTTAAATGCTCATCATATCATTTATTTGCCGAATAATTCATTTAAGCGTGGCTTTGATTTTTTGGCGTTTGATCACAAGTGAATCACTATCGGGAATAGAAAGGCGTTTAATAACATAATATACCCAAGCCTTTACAATCCTTTTTAAAATTCGTGCTTAGCTTTATCGCAATCGGAGATCGGAGGAATGCTCGAGTATTTAAATTTGTGTCATTGCCAAACCCTCGATCGCCGATAGCGATAAAGCTAATTCCCATCGGGAGTTTTTAGAAGGGAGCCTTTTGTTGCATGTATGTTATATTCCCTGATCACCGATAGCGATATCGGGTCGGAGCATAGAGAGAGGGCCTTTTGTTACAATCGCTTACCTTTCCGGATATCTGATAGTTATTCACTTGTCACATCGGGGCAAACCAATGGGTCTTTTTGTTATGCATCCTTTATTATTGCGATATGCGATCTTGCGATCGCTTTATCGCAATAATAAAGAATTATTCATTTATTTTTATAAGACCGATTTATGTTCACTCAAAAGGTTTATAATATATTATTTCTTTTCGAACCTTTTGAGGAATGATAAGTTGATACCAATTTTATTCATAAATCTAAAAGGGACCCAATTCATATTATAGTTTGAAAGTAAAATTTTATGAAATGGGGGGTTGTTGTACAGCACAACACCTTGCTGAAAACAACATCATACCCCTTGTCTTCTAACATCGCCACAGAGATAAGATTCTTCTTCAATCCTGGAACATGCATGACTTCCTTCAATACGAAGGGCTTACCAGACTCCCTCTCAAAGGAAATGGTACCGATATTGGTCGCACTGTATCTACCATCATCGCCCATCTCGATGTGCACTCCAAGATCTTTGTCCTCCAGATCAAAAAACAAATCTCTGTCTCCCGTCATGTGAAAAGACGCACCACTGTACAAGAACCACACCGATCCCATCACACTTGAAACCAAGCATGCAATCAATGAAAAATCAAGCTCAAACTATGAGGCTAGAGCCTCTCTTGCTGCAGATCCAGTAGCTTGCTTTTTCTTCTTCTTCTGCGGATAATTAGTGGCATAGTGTCCATGCTAGTGACAGTGAAAACACTTCACCTTGGACATGTCTTGCTTCTTGCCTTTCACACCAGACTGAGAAGCTTTCTTGCTCTTCACTTTCTTTGCTTTGGCATCCAAAGCGCAATTTTCTTCATCAGCTCCCTTTGATGAAGATCCGTCCCTAGTACTCCGCCTGATCTCCTCCTGCACAAGATCTGACCACAATCTTTCCCATCCTGGCAATTTCTCCCGACCATTGACAAAGTCCTGATAGGAATGCCAACTCTTCGGAAGACCAAGGAGAGCCAAGCTCACCAATTCCTCATCATCGACAGTAACCCCCACACTTCCCAACTCATCTCGACACTGAGTGAACTTCGTGAGATACTTGGGCATATTGTCACCCTTCTTGCATTTGATGTTTCTGAGTTTATCTTTGAGCGTCAGCTTCCTCTGATTGCTCTTGCTTTGGAATATATCTGTTAAAGCCTTTCACATCAGATATGGAGAAGCCTTTCCATGGAGGCTAGACACAATGTGATCCTTCACGCCCTCCAACAGAATCCTTCGACATTTTATGCTCTTCTTTTGCCAAGCAACAGCTTGAGTAGCATCAGTAGGATTTGGGACATTCGTCTCTATGAACTCCTTCAGCCCGTTATCATCCAATACTTCCTCCATCTTGTCCTTCCATGCAATATAGTTTGAGATTCCCTCAAGAGCATACTCTAATCGCAATCCGTTAAAAGAAATTGCCTCGTTGACACCAAGAAAACACTGCTGCAAATTCGAATTCGACCAACTCCAAACTCAACCGCCTCGGATCTAAGATTCATGAGAACAAAATATTTCTCTTAAAGAGATTGACTGTATGGGCATTCACCGGATATATCACCTTCCAAAGGAAGGATGAATCCAGAGGCTACCTGGCTCGATTACAGACTCTGCCTGAAGAAATAGAATGTAAACACTTCCTGAATAGTAGATCTGATGATCAACAGCTCCGATACCATGTAGCAATTTTGAATAATTAACACATATTCAACAGAGATTATCCTGATCATGTACTATTGCGGAAAACATACACAATACATAAGCTCCTCTACGTTGATCATCAATATAGCAGCATCAATAACAATAAAACATCAAGAGCATTCACACATTAACACAGTATGTATCCCGGGGAAATCATCTCGCTAAAAACCCCAACTATCTGTATATTAAGATTGAGTCATGTAACATTACACAGCATAATACTTCTCACAAGTATCTCCACCTCTGTTACACACAATACAGCTCAGATCTGAATCAATCACTGGCTCAAATCTCTTCTGCTGCTTGCCTGCCTCCGCTGCTCAATACCTGCACAAGAACCGGTGATAATTCCAAGGCAACCACGTCTTTCCTTGGCTAAATCACGTGAGAACAAGCTACAATGTGGGCAAACTCATTGGCATACTCAATCCCCTGATTTGTGCAAGATCTGGTGCACAACTATAGTCACAACTGATAGCAATCTGATTCTCTAACACCTGTCCCTGCTGAACTGAACATGCACTGACATGCAACTGAGTTAACTGATGTATTCATTAGTTGTATTATGAGTTAATAACTTGTGAATTAATTTATAACTAATTCACCCAACTCATCTCTAGTCTATTCGCCAGTTAGACTAAATACAACCAGTTTAACAAAGCTAAACTGAACACAACTCCATCAACTGCACCTCCAGTCCACTAAACTCAACTCACTTGAGTTCTACTGAAGTCATGCATGCAACAACTCAACTGACTCATAAGAAAAACGTATTTCCTTCTGACAGTTGCATGTGCCACTTCTGTAGCTCAAACTGAAGTGCTCCAAGAGAATAAGATTAAGTTTATAGTCCAAATATTATTGTGAGATAATAATATTTGACTTTTCTATTTTTTGACAGCCAGTCTAAAAATAGACTTGATCACTCACACTGTGATCACTCACACTTTCATCCAAAATAGAAGTCCATCTATTTTTCCCAACTTGATCAATCATCCATAAACAGCAACCTGCAATCCATAGACATGATCCATATGTCTAAAAATAGACATAGTCTAAAAATAGACTTGCGCCAAAAATAGCCTGCGAGCCCACTTAGTGAAGGCGACTCTTTTCACTAAGCTCCATCATCTTGTTGCAATCTCAACAAGTTTTTGGATGTGCGATATGCGATATCGCATATCGGCGATTTTAAGGTTTTTCAATGTGAGTGCTTATTTCTTAATGCATGCGATGTGATGGAGTTTTGCATCGCAATCTCGCGTTTTTTTATCATTTTGGCTCATTTAGAAGGTACCCCATCATTCTTTGTGTGATGCGATATCTCTTAAGGAGTGAATTACTTTTTTCATTATGAAACTTAGGTTTTTTAGATTCTTCAAAGGTATTTTCCTAATTCCATGATGTTGTAAGTTTCATCTAAAAGGAAATATAACACTAATTGATTATTTTCAATTTTTAGTAAGGGTCCCCACTTATTTAGTATTAGCAATAACACTTCATAAGGAGGGGGGGTTGTTGGTGGCCACAACAGGAGGTTAGATGGTCAATAATCATATCGGGGCCAACAAATGAAAGTTGGTCATTAGTCACAATATTTCCATTATGAGGGAAAGACATCACATGAAATATTTTAGAAATGAAAAATTTCATGGCATAGAAATAGTCACTCCTAAGGAGTAAATTGAAATCCAAGGGGCCTTGGACTACCATAACATCATTACAGACAAATTTTCCTTCCAATGTAATAGGAAATTGAGGAAGGATCCCTAAATATTCTCTAGATATTTAGTTAAAAACCAAGAGATTCAGAGTAACTGACATAAGATGAGGAGAACACAAATATTGCCAAGCGGTTGAGGATAGAATGCTAACAGAAGCACCTTCATATACAATAGTCTGATGCACATTCTTATCACAAACTTTCATAATGATTTTGAAAGGGATACAATAAGAGAGATGAGGCCCTTCTAGTCTATTCCAATCAAAGAAAATGACCTTAATACTTCGAGGGGGATCCATCAAAATGGGAGAAATTCCCCATTGTCGGGATAGATTTGAATCATTAAGAAGAACCTAAGTGGTATTAACTTCACTCCCTAAGGGGATAGGTGATTGACTAATAAGTGAATTGGATTGACCACTTCATCAACCAATGGTTCATAAAATTGAGTGGTATAGGTTTCAATCTCAAAGGGAAGATTCAAATTGACTGATGGTGGACTTGAATCAAATGTAGGTTTTAACCCTGTACAAAAATACTTGCATACGAATTATAAAACACAGAAAATAAACAATGTGAGAGCATAACACATAAAACACATCTACAAAAAGATTTTTCCCTGGATCCCAAAACAAGGACTACTAGCTTGATTTTTCATTATGTTCCTTTCAATGTTACAATACATATTTATACATGCCAAAGCATCCAATACCATGGACGGAAAACCATTGCATCGAAAACCATGTGTGAAAATCATGCACAAAACCATAGGTAGGTCTGCCCAACCTAATATAGGGTCTAAAAACAACCCCGGACCCCATAGAGTGGGGTTACCTGTACCCCTCAAACCCCCTATGACCCCCCCTCCCTGCCCCGCTACACAATCAACACAACAAAGGGGTGGATCCGCCCCCTTCTAACCCCCCAGTTAACTACGTGGGCTAGTCGTGGAAAGAATATAACACAACCCAACATTCTCCCACTTGTTTTCTTTCCACAGGGGGCCACAAGAGAGCTTAGTCATTTATCCAGCCCTGCAACTCCCATTGTTTCTCTACATGAAGATAACTTCTCAGAGCTCACAGATGTTGTCAATGCATTTGCAGTATTCTTCAAAGTGTCCACCTTTACCAGCAACACATTTTTATCTTCTATCATATCCCTCACAAAGTGATATTGAACATCAATGTGCTTTGTCCTTGAATGATATGGACGGTTCTTTGCCAAGAAAATTGCACTTTGGCTATCATATTCTATCCTTATAGCTCCCTATACTAACCCCATACCTGAACACAATCTCTATAATCAAACTGCTTCCTTGCTTGCATGAGTGGCTACCATGTATTCTGCCTTTGTAGTTGATAGTGCCACAACAGATTGTTTCTTACTCATCCAACTAACTGCACCTTCAAATAGGTTAAACACATACCCACTTGTAGATCTTCTTTGATCCAGATCTCCATCCCAGTCTACATCAACAAAGCCATGAATATTCAACACTCTATCCAATCCTAGTCTTCCTTGGTAGCATAAACCATAATCACTAGTGCCACGCAAATACCTGAAAACACGATTCACTGTTGTCCAGTGCTCCTTCCCTGATTTTGACATAAACCTGCTCAATACTCCCACTGCATGTGTAATGTCTGGTCTAGTACAAACCATCGCATACATCAGGCCACTGACTACACTTGCATATGGAACACAGGACATGTCCTCTTCCTCTTCTTGTGTCTTGGGACATTATTTAGCAGATAACTTTACACCTACAGGAATAGGAACCTTCACTGGTTTACTATCCTTCATATTAAACCTCTACAATATTGTCTCAACATACTTCCTCTAGTTTAACCAGAGCTTCCTCTTTTTCCAATCTCTTTTAATTTCCATGCCCAAATTATAAACACCAATATCTTTCACATTGAATTTGGAGGAAAAATGGGTCTTCAAATCCTAGATAATTTCTTTGTCATTTCCAACCAACAACATATCATCCACATACAAGACCAGATAAATAACACAGTCACCAACTAATTTAAAATACACACAGTGATCTACTTTGCTTCTGGTGAAGCCAAGTCCCCATATAAATGTCTCAAATTTCTGATACCACATCCTTGGTGACTGTTTTAACCCATACAGAGATTTCTTTAACTTGCATACCAGTTCTTTCTTACCCTTCACCGTAAAACCTTTAGGTTGCTTCATGTAGATATCCTCTTCCAGGTCCTCGTAAAGAAATGTTGTCTTCACATCCATCCGTTCTACCTCAAAATCAAAAGCAGCAGCAACAGATAAAATTAATCTAATAGAAGTTACCTTGGCAATAGGAGAAAAAATATCACCAAAATCAATTCCCTACACCTGGGAATAACCTTTTGCTACCAACCGAGCTTTGTATTTCTCCACCTTTCCTTCTGCATTTGTCTTCTTCTTGAACACACATTTGCTGCCAATGGGTTTCCTTCCAACTGGTAACTCCACCAAATCCCAAGCCTCATTTTTGTGTAAAGATGCCATTTCATCAACCATGGCCTCTTTCCAGAGTTTTCCATCCTCTGAATATACTGCTTCCTTCATAGTTCTGGGATCATCATCAGTAATGGATAAAGAAAAATTTGAACACAAAGCAGATGGACTATAGCTTTCTAGTTGCCTTCTTTCTCGAACTAATCTTATCACACCCGGAGTTTGTGGCTCTTCATCTTCTGATTCCTCCTCTGTTGTAGAGTCTGATTCTTCCTCCTTTAGCTCAAACTCTATCTTCTCAGGTTCCTTTGGTTGGACTTCATCCTTAATAACATATTTCACCTCTCTGAACACCACATCTCGACTGTACACAACCTTCCTTG
>APFE030559217.1:26738-69057 GCA_000404065.3 Pinus taeda
CCGTACAGAAATTACCTTCATACGAATTCTAAAACACAGAAAATAAACAATGCGAGAGCATAGCACATAAAACACATATACATAGAGATTTCCCCTGGATCCCAAAACTTGGACTACTAGCTTGATTTTTCATTATGTTCCTTTGAATGTTACAATACATATTTATACATGTTGAAGCATCCAATACCATGGACCGAAAACCATCGCATCTAAAACCATGGACTGAAAGCCATCACGTCCAAAACCATGTGCGAAAAATCATGCACAAAACCATAGGTAGGTCTGCCCAACCTAATATAGGGTCCAAAAACAAAATTTTCTGGGGCGCTGCCCTAAATCCCATAGAGTGGGGTTACCTGCACACCTCAAACCCCCTGTGACCCCCCCTGCTACACAATAAGCGCAACAAAGGGGGGGCTCCGCCCCCCTTCTAACCCCCCGGTTAACTACGTGGGCTAGTCGTGGAAAGAATATAACACAACCCAACATCGAATGCTTCATCAACTGATGGTAGGTTGGGAGAAATCTTACAATAACTAATTGGAAGTTTCTAGAGAGAAGTAGTAAGGTTTTCCAAAAAAATTTAGGATTCATCCATTTGAGGCCAAAGATGAGTTTGATTACTCCCTTTTCATAACCTACAAGGAAACCTAACTCTACCCTTTTCTCCTATAATGTTATAATCACTAGTTGAAGGCCCAATAATGAGTTGAAGACAATCTTTAGACCACACTTTTAAGACTTTAGGAATACCAAGAAAATCAATAAGAAGGTGGTCACACTTAAAAATATTGGAAGAGAATTTGAATTTGTGATGTATGTTGGAGGATTCCTCAACATTATCTACACTCACATCAATGATTTGTTAGTTTCCCCCTTTCTTATCTTGCTTCTTCTTCTTCTTATCCTCCTGGTTACTAGCATAAACACTTTCACCAGGCGAGGAAGAAGAAAGGGAATAAGACATGAGGGGAGAAGAAGCAAAAGGGTGAACATTATGTTGGAATTAGGAGATTTGTGAGGTCTAAAATGGGCCTCCTAAGGAAAATAAAAAAAAAAAAAAAAAAAAAGTGGAAATAATAAAATAAGGTTGCATTACATCATCAAATGTTAGGGGGAAAAAGACAAAAGTAATTTTTCAACTCGTATTCTCAACTAATCTTTGTATGGGTTTACTCAAATTTTGAGTGGAAACACTCGTTGGATGCATAATTTGAATCCTCATCCAAGGAGTACCCATGTTGTAGACTTTCGATGGACCTTGCTACATGAAAAATGAGAAATACAGGAAAAACGTGATTGCAATCACGTTTTTCATGTATTTCTCTTTTTTCGTGTAGTAGGGTGCATCAAAAGTATACAACATGGGTACTCCTTGAATGAGGAATTAAATTTTTCATCCAACGTGTACTCCCACTCGAAATTTGAGTAAAAACGTAGGGAGATAAGTTCAAAATACGAGTTGAAAAAGTAGTTTTATTATTTTATTATTTTTAATATTTGTACTTTTTTACTCCAAAAATGGTGAATCATCCCCCATGGTTGACATCATCATCTTTAATCCTAATGATTCTTATAAAGTTTATTTTGGTTGTACATTTTTCTTAGGAGGCCCATTTTAGACCTCAAAAATCCCCTAATGTGTTGTTGAGGTGAAGAACATGGCTAAGGTGGGTCAACTTGGGTATTTGGGACCAATGGATTTGAAAACAACCATATCATTAAACCTATCGTGAATTCGGGAAGGGACATCATAGCCATGTAAGCAGGACCAATATTTCCAAAGCAAGGAAAAGAACTAGGATCCCTGTTAAAAGGGCTTCCTTGATTGAAAAACTCTGGAACTTTTACCATTAGATTCAACCAAAGGTATACTAAATGAAAAATAAACATCACACACTAAAAATATAAGGTAACAAACACAAAAACCAATACAATGTGTTTCATAGTGAAATCACTAGTTAGTGATAGAATCCAACATCATAGAGATCAATGTGAAAAGTGGATAGACATAAAGTGTGTTGAACTAGTTACGTTAAAAACCTTCTTAATAGTCATGACCTGGTGCAAGTATCTCCACATATAATGAAGCCCCCTCCAAGAAGGTCTGAGTGAGTCTAGTCAACATCTATCCTAGGTATAGAAAGGACTTTCCCATCACTGTCACCTTGTGTAATAGCCCTAGGATTATGGTCATTAAAGTCACCACCTACAAAAACCTAGCCCGGGGGAACAATTGACAGTCGAACGTACACGCAAAGGTAGGAAACCATAAGGCATGTAACCCCCTTGTTAGTTTCCTCCCAAGTGATCCCTTAGTGTCTTTCAACATCATTTCTAATACGTGCAAATAAACAGCACCATAACAAATGATATAGGATATATTACATTTTTTAGTATAATGTAACCTCATGCTTGACTCCTATGTAATAGGAGATTCACAAAGATAAGAGGTGGTAAATGGGTTTCACTCCCTATCACAACATACTATTGTTTGTTTGCATCTTTGGAGTGTTTACTTCAACACCTATTCAAAATCCCTACAACCAATCTATTGTAGGTGTGACTATAATAGAAATACAAAAATGTATGATTAATTTTATTAAGTGTCATTTTTAAGTTTTTGTTTACTCAAGGGAGTCCACAAATATGAAATGAATCTATTCTAACTCTAATGCAAAAAATATAAAAAAGTAATCCTTTTTAATTCAATGAATAGTAACTATATTAAAGAGCGAGAGGCTTCGGTATTTTTGTTATTCGACTTTCGAGAGAGGGGGCTGGAGACGATCCGCGTACACAACAGTAACCCCCGGTACAGTACTCCCTCCAACACCATGGCCCCAGGAGGGGTCCCTGAGGCCCCTCCTCCTTTGCGTCCTCCAACAGATATCCTTGCATTCAGGAAGTTGATCGGCAACATTAGTAAACACCCAGCAAGGGAAACTCAGTGAAAGTTTGTAAAGAAACTCAATAGCATCCCCACAGTCCCCCTGCCCGTTGAAGATTCTTGCAAATATGCTTTGAACTTAGCTGAAAGAGGGCTCATCGATCAATTTACAGGGCTATGGCCTTCCCCCAAGGCTATTGAGGCATGGGTACAGAGGAACTGGCGACCACTAGTAAAGGAAGGCATCGGAAGCTTCCTGGTTGGTAAGGGCTTTTTTGTCTTTGTTTTTTATTCAGTAGAAGACAAAAATCTCATCTTTAGGAAGGGACCATATTCCATGGGACCTCAGGGTCTGTATCTAAACTCATGGTCACCAAACTTCGATCTTACACAAGATGTGCCGTCAACAGTTCCAGTGTGGGTGCACCTCCCTCATCTTCCACTGCACTGTTGGAACCCAAAGTCACTAGAAACGATTGGTAATACCCTGGGAAAATAAATAGACAGAGCAGAGAGAAGGGATCATTATTCATGTGCAAGAATATGCATCGAAGTCAACTTGGAAATATGGTTACCTGAAGCCATAAAGTTAACAATGGCAGACTGGTCTTATATCCAAGAGTTAGACTACGAGAAGCTTCCATTCAAATGCAGAAATGACCATGAATATGGGCATTTCACAAGATATTGCAAAAAAAAGGAGGAGGAAGATCTAGAGAAGTCAAAAGGAGAAAAATGGATCTAGGTGCAGAAATCAGTCCAAGCCAAGGTGAGTAGCAAGAATAAATGGAAAGAGGTATTGATGGATTCTGGAAATCCCTTAATAGGAATGGTTTAAACAGAAGGAAGAGGAGAACAATCAAATACAACGGCCTCAATAAACCCATTCGAAACCCTCATCACTTCAATCGAAATTCCAGAAACAAAGATGGAAGAGATTGAACGACAAATCCCCTCACTTGAAGCAGAAAAGAAGAACATAGAAGTAACCCAACTTGACTCCCCAGCAGGAACCTCCTCCTCGACCACATATGTAGAAATAACAAGGAAAAAAGCCCCCAGAAACCTCTGGGTCATCGAAAGACGAGACGTTCAAGAGACCCTCTAAAAGAGTTGGAAGGAAATCTCATAAGGAAACCAAGGAAGAAGAGGCGGAAAGGAAAAAAATGCAAGGCAGCCCATCCACCATTGAAATATCTATCGGGAGAAACACCAGAAAAAGGTCCTCTAAGGGGGGATCAACTCACTCCAATTCCGTTAAATAATGAAACTAGTCTCTTGGAATTGCAGGGGCTTGGGGAACCCTTCGAAAGCTGAAGCAATCAAAGATCTTCTTAAAATATAAACTCTCGAGATCCTCATGCTCTAAGAGACTAAGATTGAAGGGGAAACCCTTCTTGAGATAAGCAAATTAAAATGGGGAAAAAATGTAGGAAAGGCCATAAGTGCAAGAGGTACCTCTGGTGGCCTAACAACATTATGGTTGGAGGACAAGTATCAACTAGGAAGCTACTTTGAGACCCAACATTGGATATTCACTGAACTTCCGCACATATCTAGTAAGCTCTCCATCTCACTCTTCAACCTTTATGTTCCAGTCCACCTTACAAAGAAGAAAGAATGTTGGCATACCTTGTCTGATTTCTTAGACATTTACTCCCCTCATAATATAATAGTGGTGAGAGATCTCAACCTCATCATTGATCCAAAAGAAAAGAGAGGTGGCAATAGTGGCAAGGACCAAATGCTTCCATTAGTAGAGGAGCTAATACTTCATTGGGATCTTCTTAACTTCAAACCGAAGAAAGGTATTTACACCTGGACAAACAATAAAGCTGGGGAAAAACACATCTATGCTCACCTAGATCGCTTCCTAGCGCACAGCTCTTTGTTGCTATGAAAAATACTGATCTCCTTGAAAATTTTCGCAAAGATGGCCTCAAATCACAAACCTACTCTCTTACAGCTGGAAGAGGAAGAAAATTTGGGCCCTATCCCCTTTAGATTCAACCCGTTTTGGTCAGGGAAAGAAGGGTTCATGGAAACTATTTTGGAGGAATGGTCCATATCTGTGACAGGATCTCCCAGCTTTGTGTGGGGGAAGAAACTAAAAATAACCAAGAGAGCCCTAAAAAAATGGATTAAAGAACCCTCAAATTCTCCTACCAGAAACATAAAGGAGATAGTTCAGTTTTTATCAGATTTGCAAATGGATTTGGAAATTAAGGAGATCTCTGTTTCAGATTTAGAAAAAGAACAAGCTGCCCAAATCAAATCATTTCGTGCTTTCCGCCATGAAGAAGAGACTTTGAGGCTTAAGTCTCGCAGTCTGTGGCTTAAAGCTAGAGATTGAAATACCTCTTTATTCCATAGGCAATATAGAGCCTGGCTATCTCAAAACCATATCTCTAACATCACTTGCTTGGATGGGACTGTGCTCAAAGGATAAGAACAGATAAAAAAAGGAAACACAAGATCATTTCCAGAATCTGTATAAAGAGGAAGGGAATAGGATTGAAGAAGTCACCTCTAAATTTCTCTCCCACATTCCATCTTTGGTAAGCAAGGAGGACAACACTAATCTTATGAAACCTTTCTCCGAGGAAGAAATATGTAAAGTAATATGGTCCATGGAACCAAACAAGGCACCAGGCCCTAACAGATTCTCAATTCATTTTTACAGAATCTACTGGGAAATAATAAAAATTGATCTTCTGAGGATGATTAAAGCTTTTCATAAAAAAGCCAAAGTGGGAGGTAGTACTAACTCTACCTTCCTTCCATTAATTCCAAAAGAAGTGAATCTAGGCACTTTTGACAGGTTTAGGAACTCTGCAATGCATTATACAAAATCCTGACAAACCTGCTGGCAAACAAAATCAAGCTACTGCTTAGGAAACTCATTTCTACCACCCAAGGCGGATTTGTCAAAGGGAGACATATATTGGACAATGTAATATAGCTACAAGAAGTCATACATTCCAATTATATTTGGCAGGAGCAAGGTATGCTCATAAGTTAGACATGGCAAATGCATTCGACCAGGTAAATCTTTCTTTCCTATACCAAGTTCTCCTTTCCTTTGGTTTCAACTCTAACTTTGTCAATTTGATTAAAGCTTGTACTAAAAATCCATGGATAGCTCCTTTAGTTAATGGCAAGCCAACAAACTATTTCCAAGGCTCGAGGGGAATAAGGCAAGGCTGCCCACTCTCCTCTTTCTCGCTCATTCTGATGGAAGACTCACTAAGTAGAAAACTGGTAGCTGAAAAGAAAGCAGGTACAACTCTAGGAGTCAGGCTGATGAAAGGGCTAGAGCCTCTCAATCACGCACTACTTGCAGATGACACTCTTCTTTTGGGCACAACCTCCATCAAGATAGCCAAAGTTTATAGTGGAATTCTTCAAAAATTATGCAGCATACAAGGAGATCCTATAAATAAAAGGAAAAGTGAAATATACGGATGGAATGTGGATCAACAAGAAATTCAAAGAATAGCCCTCTCCTTAAGATTTTTGGGATTCGCTTCTTGGGATAGAATCAAACATCTTGGGTTACCAACAACCCTGGACCCTAACAAATTATAGCTGTGGAAAGAGGTAATAAGAAAAATTAAGTCCAAGATTACAGCTTGGGGAGGTCAATGGCTCACCAATGCTGGAAAATTCATCCTTATAAAATCTGTACTGTCCTCCCTGCCTATTTATTAGGCTTCCTTTCTTCTGGCTCCAAAGAAGATCACGAAATAGATCTCCGGACTTATCATGTATTTTCTGTGGAGACGAGGAAGAGAAAACCAAAGAAAATTCCATCTAGTGAATTAAGATACAGTTAAACGCCTAATCTCTAAAGGAGGCCTGCAAATAAGAGACCCAGGCCTTGCCAATCTGGCTCTTGGAGGTAAAATACTTGGACCCTCTTCTCAAACAGCAAACACTCTGTCAGTCAGGTCATAAAGAAAAATATCTAAAAGGCTCATCGCTAAGGAACATATAGATAGATAACAACATCAAAGGGACGTTGATATCGCATCTCTACCATCATGGGATAGATTTCTTCCAGAAGCACTTGTATCGCATTCCTGTTAATGGAAAAAACACAATGCTCTGGCAAGACAACATAATGGGATAGTCGCCTTTGAGAAAAAATGAAGCAATCAAAGAAATTAGGAACTGGCTCATTTAGTAAGGAGTCCTCACCCTGGTAGATATCTTGACATGGGACGACTTCGGAAAATGGAAAACTTGCGAAATCCCTCGAATTTCAGGTCAAATGTGCAATCAAAAGACCCTCCTGGAAGAAGCTATAATGGGACTAGCACCGGTTCACATGCATTTGACAGACAAATGGGGATGGGGAAAGACTGGAATCTACAACGCAAGGCATGGATTTGCCTCTCTTCAACCAAAGCAAGCTTTAAGCTATACTACATCTGTGTGGAAACAAGTCTAGGACCCTCTCGGTCTCCCCAAAATAAATTTCTTCACCTCGGTATTAATGCATGGGAAAGTGCTAACTAGCAACAATCTGACTAAAAGATGTATTCACGAGCCAAATCCGTGTTCTCTCTGTTACAAATCCAACGAAACCATGGAGCATGTGTTTGTGGACTGGTCTTTTTCTCAAGAAGTCTAGGACTTCATCCTTCAAGGCCTCAATGTCTCTGCCCCATCGCAAGTCAAAGTAGCTAACCTTTTTAGCACCTAGAGAATGTGTTATCCCCACATGACCCAAAGAAAGACAGCATGGAACAGAATCTAGAAAGCAGTACCTAAATATGTTTGCTGGAAAATATGGCTCGCCAGAAATGACTAGATGTTCAATAGCATTCCAAACTCCCCTTTGAAGGTGGTAGCAAAAGCAAAAGCATTACTCCTCAAGACTATGGCCAATCGTCCGCTTAAAAATGATAACATGCTTCTCCTGGAAGAAAAAAAATGGATGGGAACTTATATATTTCGAGACAGGATAAACAACACCACTTGCTCTAGTAAACCTCTTATATGGAGACTATGAGAAACAAATGCAGATTTTCAAGCTTGGTGGAGGAAATAGGGTAAAACAACAATCTTTTTTTATGGTGCCTCCAAAGGCAATACAGGGGTAGCAGGAGCAGGCATAGTGATCTACTCCTCGGAGGGTATTCGTGAAGATAGCTTCAGCTGCAGACTTGGATAGAGAACCAACAACCAGGTAGAAATTCTTGGGTTGCTAAAAGCCTGTCAAATAGCACATGAAAAAGGCATTAAGGAAATACAAGTCTTCGGGGACTTCGAAATTTTGATAAAGATATTAAATTCGGAGGACCACATCAGCAATCTGGTGCTCAACAAGACACTTCAAAGGCTGAGATATATGCTCCAAGACTTATCTTCCTTTCTCCTTTTCCATATTCTATGTGGCCCAAATAAGGAAGTAGACGCAACAGCAAACCTGGCATTCCTCCTGCCACAAGGAACCTTAAGCAAGAATGATGAAGAACCTACATGGAACCCGATCCTGTAATCTACAGTAAATCTACACCTATGTAAGGAAAAGGAAAGTTGCAACTAAAAAGAATCTTGAATATTGTATTGATGGTTGTTTTGGTTTCGGCCCAACCTGTTTTAAATAATTAATATAACCGTTATAGTTGTAAAAAAAAAGAGTAAGAGGCTTCAAGAAAATAAATAAGTGTAGCATTCAAATAAATAAACATGAACTATTCTTTGAATGTAAATTAAAGAAACTGTAGGATACATGATTCTTTCCTTCCCCCTCTCCCACCATGAGGAGGATTTTTTTTTTTTAAATAGAACTTACTTTGCTTGAAAAATAAAGCTAAAGCATAATTCACCCACGAACTACAATACAAGATTTTTATTTTTGAATTAAGATTTCTGTGATCCATAATAATTATAACAACATTTTTCGGTAAAAATCACATAAGAGATATTCTCATCAACGCGTTTCGAACCAGCCAGTGTGGTTCATCTTCAGAACAACATGAGGAACAAGATCGAGGCATTGTAATAAATAGATGTAAAGAGTTGCTAACTAGTCGTTAGCAAGTAACAACTAGTTTGACTAAGGGTAGAAATTAGTAAAGGTTTTGACCAAAAAAGGTAAGAGAACCTAATTAAAGAATTTAAAAACTATTTTGATCAAATAGTATTATAAAACAAGAGGTTATAATATGTTGATTTAATAAAAAATAATTATTTTTTATTAAAACTTTTTATAACCCCTTATAACCTTATTAATGAGTATTAATATATAATATTCTAAAATATTAATATTAATGGTTTAATCTTATTCATATCCCAAATATTAATATAAAATAATTTTAGAGAGTCATAAACTAAATAATAGGTGGATTAGCAAATCATAATATTATAAATATATAAATAATTTAATACTATTTGTTTAGGGGAATAAATTAGTAAAGGTTTTGACCAAAAAGTGTAACGTAATCTAATAAAATTATTTTAATAAAATAATATACAAAACAAGAAGTTATAATATGTTAATTTAATAAAATAATTAATTTTTATAAAACTATTTATAACCCCTTATAACCCTATGAATATTATTATAATATAAATCTAAAAAATATAATACTAATGATTAATCATATTTATATCCTCAAATATTAAACTATTATAAAAAAAAAAATTAGAGCGTCATAAACTAAATAATAGGTGGATTAACAAATAATAATATTATAAATAATATAAAACAAAGTGATTAAAGCGGCTTGGTCTTTTCTCCTCAAAATTTGCTGCTGGCAGATCTGGCTAGAGAAAAACAGCAGGATTTTCAGAAGCATCCAGCATGATGCCAAGGTGGTTGCGGCCAAGGTAAAGATCTAGTTAAAAGAATGCCTGGGAGATCAAAAAGATGACTCGAATCTCAGTCAGCTAGAAATTGATTGGGGGACCTCCTTGAACCTGCAATTTCACCAAGCCGTCAAAAGCATGGTCTCTCTCGAGGAATGGAAAATAAGGGGAAAAAGCAAGGAGGATTTTCAAGACTGGATCTCCAATCAAAAGGTGCACTCCCTCTTCTTTGACGGGGCAGCAAAAGGAAATCATGGCAAGGCTAGAGCAGGAGGAACTGTTAAAAACACAGAAGGCATATCAATCCACAACTTTGCCCGAGGTCTGGGGATCAACTCCAGCATCCAAGCTGAAGCATTGGCCCTCTATCAAGGTCTCAAGTCGCTCTTGAATTTGGAAATCAAGGAGGAAAATATTTTTGGGGACTCCCAAGTGATCATAAAACTCATGGTGACCAAACCTACACCTCGGGACTTAAGATTAGCAAGGCTGATACAAAGAATCAGAAGCGTGGTGAAGCTTTTTCAGAAACTGAACTACTTTCATGTTCTAAGAGATAACAACAAAGAAGCAGATCTTGAAGCTAATAAAGCTGCATTTCTCTCTGTCGGTGCAATGATAAGAGACGGGGTCGAAACATGGGAACCAATTCCATAACTCAACTCAGCTAATATGTTCTATTGTTTGATTTTAAATCAGTTTGTTTGTATATTCAAGCTTGGGCAAATCGCAGAAATAAACTGCATTGTTGATTCCAAAAAGAGCCGGAAGGGGAATACAAGCCTCATAGTACCTCAGAAGGTCGTTTCCGCTTGGATCGGGCTCACCCTTATTGTAATTAGAAGTCTAGTATTTAGGCCATGCAATTAATACAATCCATAACCATTCTTGTGAAAAAAGAAATATATATAATATATAAATATATATATTATATATCTAATATATAATATTATATATAAATATATAATTATATATTATATATAATATAATATTATATAATATAATATATATAATAATATAAAAAAGTATAATAATATGTTAGGGAATAATAAATAATATTAAATAATAATAAAATGAGATTAAAAAAAAATATAGGAAGAAAGCACAGGAATCCAACATCTGTTGATACTCCAACCATCATCTCTATTTAAATTAACAGGTCTCTTTTCAATTCCTAAGGCTTCCCTAAATTTACAATGACGAAAATGGTCAATCCTCGCAATGACCCTAGCCTCTTCAATGCAGATGTGATGATTTGTTTTTCTACATGCTCTGTCAAATCAGAGGAGCGAGACCTTCCATGCTTGATGTCGGAAGCATGTTCTCAAATCCTTTAATTTATTGATCGATCAGTCTCACCAATATGAGGATTTCCACAAGAATAGGGAATGATGTAAACACCCTTCCCATCCTTGGGAGTAATCGAGCCCTTAACAGAATGAAGAGAACTCTGAATAGTGTTAAGGGGCCTAAAAGAAAAATGAATCTTATGCTTCTTCAAGATCCTAGTGATTTTATCTGTGGTCCCTTGAATAAAAGGAAGATGAACACTAGAAGACCAATCCTTGGGGTCAATCTTACTCTTAGGACCTTTTTTAGCATTTACAAAAGCCCTAATTAAAGACTTTAAGACCTACTATAACCATTCTTATTAAAAACTTTAAGGAGGTGGGTTTTCTCATATTCAAGGTGATTTTAGTCAGAAACTCGCAATGCCCGAGTGGCTAAGGTGTTGAGAATGCCTAGCTTTTGAGCAGGAAAATGATTGGAATTAGCATGGAGATATTGCTCCATGTGAGTTTTCTTCAGAAAACCCTAATGAGAAAAAGAATTGTCATCATTCTTTGATATAAGAACATTAAGAAAAGGCAGGCTACCATCAACTTCAAATTCCACGGTGAACTTTATGTAACTTGATTGACTATTAAGATGATGGTAAAACAACTCCAACTTCTCTTTACCATGAGACCAAATGACACAAGTTAATTTAAATAGAGATGATTGTTGGAGTATATGTAGATACTGGATTCATACGCTTTCTTCCTACTTTTATTTTTTCTCATTTTATTATTATTTAATATTATTACTAATTATTCCCTAAACAATATTATTATTGCTTTTTAATATTATTTATAATATTATTATTTGTTAATCCACCTATTATTTAGTTTAATGACTCTCTAAAATTATTTTTATATTAGTTAATATTGGAGATATAAATAGGATTAAATCATTAATATTAATATTTTTAGATTATTATATATAATAATATTCATAGGGTTATAAGGGGTTATAAATAGTTTAATAAAAATTAATTTAATTTATTAAATTAACATATTATAATTTTCTTGCTTTATAATATTATTTTATTAAAATATTTTTAAATTCTTTTATCAGATACCTTACCCTTTTTGGGCAAGGCCTTTACTAATTTTTATTCCCCTAAATAATATTATTATATTATTTATATTTTTATAATATTATTACTTTTTAATCCACCTATTATTTAGTTAGTTTGACTCTCTAAAATTATTTTATATTAATATTTGGGATATGAATAAAATTAAACCATTAATATTAATATTTTTTAGAATATTACATATAATAAATATCCATTAATAGGGTTATAAGGGTTATAAAAGATTTAATAAAAATTAATTATTTTTTATTAAATCAACATATTATAACTTCTTGTTTTATAATATTATTTTATCAAATAATTTTTAAATTGCTTAATTAGGTTCCCTTACCCTTTCTGGTCAAAACATTTACCAATTTCCACCCTTAGTCAAACTAGTTGTTACTTGCTAACAGCTAGTTAGCAGCGCTCTACATCTATTTATTACAATGCCTAGATCTAGTTCATCATCTTGTCCTGAAGATGAACCACACTGGCTGGTTCGAAATGCGTTGACGAGAATATCTCTTATGTGATTTTTACTGAAAGATGTTGTTATAAAGATTTTTATTTTTGAAAAAGAAACATTCTATGGCAAGGATTATGAACTTTTTTCATAAAACACTCCAACAATCAAATCTTTGAAAAAAGTAATTCCAATGTAGAAGAAGACTATAGATACTTCAATTAGAAAATAATAATAATAATAATAATTACATCAAAGGAATGAAAATGGAAACTTTTCACAAAAAAAAAAAAAAAAAAAATTCCACAAGGAATCAAAACAAAACAAAAATGAAGTTTTCGACCTATAACAGATCAAGAATAGACTCAAAAAGTATAATAATCAACAAATCAAAGAGTACACAAGGGAAACCTTGGGAAAATTCCATTTTTTTTAAGATTGATGTAGGTGCTTAGTTCATATCAGTGTGATGAACAGAGATCATCATAGTTTGTATACAAACATAGTGTCATGTTGATGCAATGTCTCCCACTGAAAGTTGTGACAAACGTAAAACTAAAGAATAATTTAAAACCCTTCAAAACATCTAAAATACTTGGGTTTTCAGAATCAAATAGGGATGACCAAAGACGTAGAAAAGGTTCAAGTTTTAAGAAAAACAAGGAATACTACTAATGAACCAATTTTGTTTCGCGGAAAAATATTATCTTGCTAACAAGAAAAATCTTCCTAGCCTTGGAAACCAAGTCTAGAATAAAACAAAGAAACACATGGAAACATTCCCTATATTACCATCAAATCATAGATGTAATATTGGATGAATGGTTCATACCCTTTTCGAGATACTTTTCCTCGTTGTTATTTGATGTAGCTTTCAATCTTGTTCTCAATGCTCCAAGAAAGGATCCACAAAGACATAGACATACAAATTATCAAAGCATATGATACATCAATGATTTAACATAATCTATAAAAGTGATCAAGGAATCTCATAATGATCACCATAACAATGAATCTGGGAAAGAAATATGATTTTGTATTCAAATGAAGAAAAGGAGAGTTACAACGAAACCTTGAAGTTGAAAGCTTCCTTCCAATGATCTTCAACTACAACCTTGCAATAAAAAAGTCTCCAATGGATACTTTGGTATCATGAAAGTATAGTTCACAAGTAAAAAATATAATCCCTTCCCCATGGGATTCTTTGAATTTATAGACTAGAGAAGGGTAATGAGAGATAAGAGATGGAGGTTACATATCCACTAAGGTAGGGATGGGATATGCGAAGGTAGGGATGAGATCCAAGACTGGAGGGATGCGAGCCAAATCCCCACTTTTTGGATTAGATACCTTCACAATGCTTCTAGAATAGAAGTTTCTCATTCCTTTTTATTTTTTACCCACCTTAAAATACCATCACACTTTTTGTGAAGGCAAGTTGCGATGACATTGTGAGACATTAGTTATGCAAGGTGTGACCATCGCAATTAATAATGGTGGCACTTGTGATGGTATCTAAAAATAGGGTTTTTAAAGATGTTTTCATAAAATTCTTATCTTCCATAGAAAATTATTTCTTCCATATTTTTTGGATATTGGTGACAATAGTTCTTCGAATAATGAAAGATACATATTTGACATCATTTTCCTAGATGTGACAAATAATGTGTAACAAATTTCCCTTTAAATTATGAAGTCAAAAAAGATATAATGACTGAAGTGGTTTATCATGAAAAGGTTTGAATCAAGGAACAAATGGTTGGAAACCTGCAAGTCAATAATCAAGAGATTACAATACAATATCACCATATGATCATCTCTGAGGTAGGCATTCCCATACTCCGAATACAAGTAACTCTAAGCATAAGTATGGAAATGTACAAAGATCCATGTCAATAAGGTGAAGTCATGGCCACTAGACATAAATCATGGATCCATGCTTGAAATACTTAGTATGAACATATCTACCAGACGTACATCATGCATCTATGTCATAGTCATGAATAATAAAAGCTCCACGCAACTTGGATATATTAGATAAGATCCAAGGTCCTCAACTTTATCTATCCATAATATGAATCTAACCATGTGAATAAATGTCTTGATGTTGAACATGGCAGAAACCATTTATTACCGAACAATGATGAGAAATGTTAAATATGTGAGAGGAACCACCAATGATGATAATGGCTCTCAAAGTACTATAGTGTATTCTATGAAGTGTGAATACGTGATCTAAAGTAGAATACCCATAGAACCATTCGATCAAAGGTCAATATTGTAAATTTGTTTTCGAAAGCAAGGAAACCTGCCATTGAGGCATGCAAGCTCCAAGGTACTGAAAGGTGTTTCTAAATAAACTTCATAGATAATATGTTGAGGTTGATAGGAAATGATTCATCATAGGAGTGCCTATGAAGTGAACTAGGTGTCAAGATTTGAAGTACAAAACAAGAGTCATTTAGGACTATTTAAAGGATTGACAATGCAATAAAAGGATTTAAAGACCTCAAAATGGTTTGACTAAGGTTGAACTTCTCTTGATATTGAATACACTACAATGACTTGGAAACACTTGACTCAAAACAAAACCAAAGACCAATATGAATACTTTCAATGAGGCATGATTAAGAGATAAGTGGATTTCCCAACTCGAACAGGAAGAGTGATAAAGTGTCATGTTCAAGAGTAACATGTTGCCTTTTCAAATGTATAATTTACAAACTTCTTTTCTAATTTATCCTACCATTTATGGAAAGAGCCTCTCTATTTTTACATAAGATTGAGGAGGAATATAAGATATGCTTGAAGTATAAGCTCATCCTTTAGATGAGTCCTTTGGAGTATTTTTAACAAACCCTAGGAAGGAGTGGTTTGGTCTCATCATGATGGATAAGTCATACATTGTTTATGTTTCACAACTCAAATGAAGGGATAAATCAACTTATTTTCATTTTTAGAGAGTTTGAAAAATAAATTAAAGGGAAACTCCAAAAATGTCTTTTTCATTTAAGTTTAACGAGTCCGAAAAGAGGATAAAAGATAACTCATTTAGTTGTTTCAATGTAAAATTTTAACGATTCTGGAGAAAGTAAAGCTTGGTTATTTTTCATATTTAGTGAATTTGAAGATCACAAGGAAGACTCCAAGGATGCTATTTTTTGTAAATTTAGCATCCTAGGGCTAAAAAAAAAGGATAAAATAATACAAAGGAGAACTCTTCTAGCCATGATTGACTAGAGTATACCTTTTTGGTAATTAGTCTTTTCGGCTCAAAAAAGTGGTAAACTTACACTGAACATACACCCTTTCTAATACTTTTAACAAGCATGAAAGGAAACCAATTGGAAAACTTTTCATGTTTAGGGAGTCTGAAAATAGATTTTGAGGAAACTCCACAAATTTCCTTTTTCATATAGTTTTTACAAGTATGAAAAAGAGATAAAAGTATTCTCGGTAACTTATTCTCATGTGTTTATGAGCATGAGAAGGAACAAAGAGTAACCTTAATATAGGTTTCATTTTCATGCAAGCTTGAAACAGGAAAGATTATGCTTTAAATAGGTTTCATATTTACAGAAGCTTGAAATAAAGAAAAATTATTCTTGAGATAGGTTATCATGCCCCCAACATAACGACAAAGGCTAGCAGCTTAATTCTAGCATGGTGACTAGAGGCACATGCCCCCTAAACTCTTTGGTGGGAGATATGTTTCTTTTTTTAATGAGCTTGACACAGGAAAATAACTATGCTAAAAATGACATGTTTCATTTTTTAACAAGCTTGACACAGTACAAGAACTATGCTCATCCCGATTTTGATCATGGCTTCCAAGAGGACAAAACTATAGAATGAATACATGATAAGGGACACAACTCTATCATGGCCTCCAAAATGTATTCATTGGATGAAATAATAATACTCTGTAAGGAATACATGTCAAGGGACTCAATAGGAGTAAGAAGATGAAACTCCAATGTCCCCATTGATGGGTTCACCATGTCAACTACCAAATCTAAGTCAAAAGAAGTTGGTCATATAGTGAAAGGATATTTTTCATTGGTAAGTGGAAGCATGGGACATGTTTCCACATATTTAATCTGTGGTGGGGGGGGATACCACTTTCATATAAGTAACATTCAGGGAGGTTGGATGGTCGACAATCATATCGTTTCCAACAAGCAAAAAATCATGATGTTTCCATTATGAGGGAAATAAATGACATGAAAGAGTGTGGACATGAAAAATTTTGTGGCATAGACATAGTCTCTCTTAAGGACTAAAATGAAATCCAAGAGGCCTTGGACTACCATAACATCAATACAGATAAATTTTCCTTCCAATGTAATGGGAAACTGAGGAAGAATCCCTAAAGGTTTACTAAATCTTCTGTTAAAATTAAATAGATTTTGAATTACAGACACAAGCTTAGCGGAACCAAAATATTTCGAAGAAGTTGAGGATAGAATTCTAATAGAAGCACCTTAATCTACAATGGTGTGAAACACGTTCTTATCACAAGCTTTCGCAATGATTTGGAAAGGGTTGCAAGAAGATAGATGAGGCTTTGTCTATCTATTATAATAAAAGGAAATGGCATCAATACTTGGAGGGGTTCCATGGGAACGAGAAAAATTCCCCCTTGTCAAGAAATATCCAAATCAACAAGAATAACCTAAGTGGTATTAAATTCACTCTCTAAGGGGAGAGGGGGGCGACCAATAAGTGAGTTGGATTGACTATTTCATCAACTAACGGTTCATTAGCTTGAATGGTATATATTTCACTCTCAAAGGGAAGAGTGGCATTGACCGATGGTGGACTCGTATCGATCACTTCATAAAATGATGGTAGGTTGGGAGATAACTTACAATAATTAGTTGGAAGTTTCTATTGAGAGGTAGTACAGTTTTCCAAAAATTTTGAGGATTCATCCATATGAGGGAAATGGTGAGTTTGATGAACCCCTTTGCATAACTTACAAGGAAACCTAGCTTTACCCTTTTTTCCTAAAATTTTATAATCACTAGTTGAAGGCCAAATAGTGAGTTGATGAGAATCTTTAGACCATGCTTCTAAAACTTTAGGAATACCAAAACAATCAATAAGAAGGTGGTCACCCTTGCAAAGCTTTCAAGGGAATTTGAGCTTGCAATGTGTGTTGGAGGATTCCACAACGTTATCAACACTCACATCAATGATTGGTTGGTTGACCCTTCTTATCTTACTTCTTCTTGTTCTTCCTTTTCTTCTTCTTCTTAGCCTCCTGGTTACTAGCATCAAGACTTTCACTAGGTAAGGAAGAAGAAAGGGAAGAAGACATGACGGGTGAAGAAGATAAAGGGTCAACATGAGGTTGGTGTTGTTGAGGTGGAGAACAAAGTTGAGGTGGAACAACTTGGGTAATTTTGACCAATTATGTTGAAAAAAACCATATCGGTAAATTTATCGTGAATCCGAGAAGGGATAATGTAGCAATGTAAGGAGGATAAATATTTCCAAAGAAAGGAAAAGGACTAGGATGCCTATTAAAAAGGATTCCTTGATTAAGAAACTCTAGAATTGTTGCCATGATATTCAACCTAAGGTCTACTAAATTGAAAAACAAACAACACATGCTAATAATCTAACATCACAAACACATAGACCGAAACAATAAACCTTTCACAGTGAAATCATTAGTTGGTGATGGAATCCAACATTGCAGGGATCAATATGAAAAGAGGATAGAGATAGAGTGGGTGGAACTAGTTGTAGTTTTTAACCCTGTACAAAAATTACCTGCATATGAATTCTAAAACACAAAAAATAAACAATGCGAGAGCATAACACTAAAACATATATACAGAGAGATTTTCCCCTGGATCCCAAAACTGGGACTACTAGCTTGATTTTTCATTATTTTCCTTTCAATGTTACAATACATATTTATACATGCCGAAGCATCCAATACCATGGACCAAAAACCATCGCATCCAAAACCATGGACCAAAAACCATCGTGTCCAAAAACCATGGACACAAAAACCATCGGCGTCCAAAACCATGTGCGAAAATCATGCACAAAACCATAGGTAGGTTCGCCCAACCTAACATAGGGTCCAAAAACAAATTTTTGGGACCCCATAGAGTGGGGTTATCTGCACCCCTCAAAACCCCTTTTACCGCCCCCCGCTACGCAATCAGCGCAATGAAGGGGGGGCTCTGCCCCCCTTCTAAACCCCATGTTAACTATGTCAGCTAGTCATGGAAAGAATATAACACAACCCAACATTCTCCCACTTGTTGTTTTATTTCCACAGGAGAGCTTAGTCATTTATCTAGCCCTGCAATGCCCATTGTTTCTCTAGACCAAGATAACTTCTCAAAGCTCACATATTTTGTCAATGCATCTGCAGTATTCTTCAAAGTGTCCACCTTTACCAGCAACGCCTTTTTGTCTTCTATCATATCCCTCACAAAGTGATACTGAACATCAATGTGCTTCGTCTTTGAATGATATGTAGGGTTGTTTGCCAAGAAAATTTCACTTTGGCTATCACAGTCTATCCTTATAGCTCCCTGTATTAACCCCATTCTTAAACACAATCTCTGCAACCAAACTGCTTCCTTTCTTGCATGAGTGGCTTCCATTTATTCTGCCTCTGTAGTTGATAGGGCCACTACAGATTGTTTCTTACTCATCAAACTGATTCCACCTCCAAATAGGCTAAATACATACCCACTTGTAGATCTTCTCTGATCCAGATCTCCAGCCCAGTTTGCATCAACAAAGCCACGAAGATCCAACGCTCTGTCCAATCCTAGTCTTCCTTGGTAGCACAAACCATAATTACTAGTGCCACGCAAATACCTGAAAACCCGCTTCACTGATGTCCAATGCTCCTTCCCTGGTTTTGACATAAACTTTCTCAATACTCCCACTGCATGTGCAATGTTTGGTCTAGTACATACCATCGCATACATCAGGCTACCGACTACACTTTCATATGGAACACGAGACATGTCCTCTTCCTCTTCTTGTGTCTTGGGACATTGTTCAGCTTATAACTTTACACCTATAGGAATAGGAACCTTCATCAGTTTACTATCCTGCATATTAAACCTCTGCAATATTGTCTTGACATACTTCCTCTGGGTTAACCAGAGCTTCCTCTTTGTTCGATCACTTTTAATTTCCATGCCCAAAATATAGTTTGTAGCACCAAGATCATTCATGTTGAATTTGGAGGACAAATGGGTCTTCAAATCTTGGATAATTTCTTTGTCATTTCCAACTAGCAACATATCATCCACATACAAGACCAGATAAATAACACGGTCACCAATTAATTTAAAATACACACAGTGATCTGCTTTGCTTATGGTGAAGCCAAGTCCTCGTATAAATGTATCAAATTTCTGATACCACATCCTTGGTGACTACTTTAACCCATACAGAGACTTCTTTAACTTGCATACCAATTCTTTCTTACCCTTCACCACAAAACCTTCCTGTTGCTTCATGTAGATCTCCTCTTCCAGATCCCTGTGAAGAAATGTTGTCTTCACATCCATCTATTCTACCTCAAAATAAAAAGAAGAAGCAACAGATAGAAGTAATCTAATAGAAGCTACCTTGGCAACAGGAGAAAAAATATCACCAAAATCAATTCCTTTCACCTGGGAATAACCTTTTGCTACCAACCAAGCTTTGTATTTCTCCACCTTTCCTTTTGCATCTGTCTTCTTCTTGAACACCCATTTGCTGCCAATGGGTTTCCTTCCAGCCGGAAACTCCACCAGATCCCATGCCTCATTTTTGTGCAAAGATTCCATTTCATCAACCATGGCCTCTTTCCAGAGTATTCCATCCTTTGAATCTACTGCTTCCTTCACAGTTCTGGGATCATCATCAGTAATAGGTAAAGCAAAATTTGAATAGAAAGTAGATGGACTATACTTTTATGGTTTCCTTCTTTCTCGAACTAATCTTCTCACACCCGAAGTTTATGGCTCTTCATCTTCTGGTTCCTCCACTATTGTAGAGTCTAAATGTTGCTCCTTAAGCTCAAACTCTATACTCTCAGGTTCCTTTGGTTGGACTTCAAGTTAACATCTTTCACCTCTCTAAACACCACATCTTGGTTGTACACAACCTTCCTTGTTGCTAGGTTCCAAAGCTTATAACCCTTTAAACCAACCTTATACCCAATAAAGATGCACATTTCTGATTTACTATCCAACTTGGTTCTTTTCTCCTTTGGAACATGTACATATGCATCACATCCAAATACCCTCAGATGTGAAAGAGAAGGTTTCTTACCAGTCCATACCTCTTGTTACACAGTAATTTGTCACTCCCTTCATCCCAGTCTTCCTACTGTGTCATGAGTCCAAAATCATTCATGCTCATGCTCTCTGATGTTGCCAAATGACTCACTTTTCCGAAGGTTTCTACCTCATCGCGTCTATTGGCTAAATAAACATGCTGAAGGGTGCTCCAAAATAGTCCAAAAGAATTGCCATCGCAGAAGTACACGTGATTCCCACGATGGTCGAATTTCATGTGCTAGCGCAACTGTCGCTTGTAGTTTCCCACAATGACATGAATAGCTGCATTAATCAATGGCAATGTCAGCACGACAGACCAGTTATGTGCCCATGATGATCCAATTTGGGCGAATTTGTTCCAACAGTCGGCCTTCGAGATGACTCCAGACCTGGTTGTTGGCCTAGTTTATGTCACCCTCCTTTCTCTGGCATGGTTGTTCCATCATTTGTGCTACCTTCCTTGGAGATAAGCTCATCCTCCCACCTTTCATGAAGACTCCTTCTCCTATTTAAACTCTCACCATTGCTGTGTGCTGCTAGTTTTGGAATTCTTAGTCTTTGGAGTGGTTGCTAATAGTGCTATTAGTACTTGTGAGCTTGTTAGATAGCTAGTGTGAGTGTGACAAGTGTGGGTTTGTTGAGAGCTTGGGGAAGGTTTTGAAGTGCCTTTGATCTTGTGTAAAACTTGTGAGTGAGAGAGACTTGTGTATTGGGAGATCCATTTTCAAGAGTGGATGCTTGAGGAACATGCTGGTTGGATCCTTCTGAGAAGGCTTGTGACGTCAAGACTTTGGTTATAAGCTTACTCTATTTTATTATTAATGCAATCAATGATGTTTTCCTGTGTCTTATATGTAATGTACTAGATAGCTCATGACTTCTTGACTTTGTGAGTAAATAGATCATTGTTGTTTCGGTTACGTGCTTTGTTGTATTTCTTTTGCATTATTTCAGGTTGATTACTCATTCGGAGAAGGAAGCGGAAGTTGGAGCAACACAACGGAACTCCATCGACCACCGGTTGAGGTAGGCCTCCAACTTGAACTATTTAAGGAAAGTTATTGTTGATTTGTCCTTGTTTGTGACTAGACCCACTCTAAGGCTAGAGGGTTTGCCTCTATCCAGAGAGGGAACACTTTCCTGCATCACAAATTGGTGACTTCGTTGGGGAGCTGGCCGTTGTTCTTTTCTTGTTTACTCTTGTCTTGGTTTTTGTTTTGCTCTCTTTTGAAGTTTTGGGGATTAGTTATCTATCTTCTGAGTTTCCTAGCCTGATCTAGAAAATGTCCTTATTTGATTAAAGATTGATTGTCTTTGATTTGGGAGTTTTTGGTTCGCTTGTTACCGTTTTGAACATCATCATGGTTTTTAATTTAATAGTCGTGTTGTCATTGCATCACCCCTTTTGTAGTATCTCGTTCATCGTGTAATTACGCTTAACAATCACGATGGTTCTGTAAATCAGACGATCGCGGAAAAGTCGTGTACTTCCACGCTGACATCTCTTTGTTGTTGTGTATTATTCTTTATCAGTGCTTTATTGCTAGTGTATTGCCCACACTGATTGTTGTAGAATTGAATTTTTCAATTCTGCCTCGTGAATCTGTCTGTCTTGCTAGTCCCTTTCTGTTCTCACTTGTTTGATGACTTGTTTTTCACTGTTTAGAGGTTGAAGCACTCTGTTCTGAGCTTTGTTGAACGAATCTTGTCTTTTTGCTTGTGACCTAGTTTTATTGTTTCAAGTCCTTTGGATTAGCTTGGCTTGGTTGCTTGTTTGTAAAGATTCGTTTGATTCTTGTTGTTGGTTTGATTGAGCCTTCCCCTTTGCTTGCTTTTGGTTGATTGTTTAGTGATCATTATTGGACCAATCCTGGCATTGATTCGATTTCTCTTCACTACCCAGACATAGATTACAATTGTTTGGATCAACTATTTTTCCACATTTGTTTATTGCTTATTGGTTTCTTTTAGATAAGAGACATCAAAATCGAAAGAATTGCATTTCATTTAGCATGAAAAAGTGAAAGTGAATTTGCATTTCAAGTTGCATATTGAAAAGCGAATGATTAAATCTCTCATTAGTAGTATTTGTGCACTTTAGCGATTGGTGTCTGTTTGCCTTGAGTGGCTGTTTGTTGCCTTGGTTTTCTTGGTTTGGGAATGATCTCTCTACCCTCCCATAGGTAGGTGTTCATCGAAAGAAAATATATATTTCATTCATTCTAGTTGCATCCTAGGTTCTGTTATATACATACAGTAAGGCCTGAAAACTGAAACATAATCCAAGATCAACTTTTAAATGAACTGAATAAATCTAACAACGCATTGGAACATAATGCACACATTTAGGGGTCTAGGCTAGAGACGCGCTCTAGCGTCGTTAAACCTAGTCACTGTTGTTTCCACTCAAGGTTGGGTGATTCCTCCTTTTGTGACTCAATAGTGGTCTAGCATGGGATTGTGCTCCCACGTACCGTTGATTATATGGGGAGACCCCACTAGGTTATCATCCTTTATCCATAGGAAGCCGTGTCTGCCGCCTTACAAACCGTAACGCACTGAACACAACATTCGGGAAGATTGACTGTCGTACGGAAATTCCTTGGTTTTCATATGACTGCCAAGGTATATATGCAATTTTACGGATTTGTTTGGTAAACCTTTTACCTAGTTCTCTAGAGTAGTCACTTTTGTTCCTTTTCGGACTTCCTAAAAGGAAAGGTCCATCTGAGCACTTGTCACTTCAGGCTCGTTAAATATTCGAAGGTGACTAGAGTCATCTTTTTTCCTTTTCTCGACTCTTTAAAAATGAAAAGGTCAAGTTTTGTTCCTATGTCTTAAAATTTATTCGGCCATAATTCACGTTTACCTAGTTAGATCTTGTTTGCGTTAGCTTGAGTAGAGTTATTTCTCATCCTCGATGGCAACATTCCCCGAGTCGATCGGCCAAGGTTTTCCCCCAGATGGAAGTCCTGTTCCATTTCCTTCATTTGGAAATGTCGATGCTCCGTATATGGCAACACTATCGTTGCCTGGGGTAACCATCGGTTTGCCCGTATGATTGTTTCCAACCTCGGTGGTCCCAAGTGTCATGACTCCTATCCCACCGTCTCCTTCGTCCAAACCAAGACATGTTGATTCCAAGGATGAGCCTACGCCTTCTTCCCCTACTTCCTCCTCCTCCTCTCCTCCTTCGCCTAGTGAAAGTTTTACATTAAATAACCAAGAGCCTAAGAAGAAGAAGAAGAAGATGAAGAAGAAGAAGAAGAAGTCCGATAAATCCAAGGCCACCTGTGCAGTTACCACTCTGAGTCCATCCCAGGTCGAACCACTTTCTGCTCCTTCGCGAAAGGTTAAGTTTCCTTGTAAATTATGCAAGGGTGACCATCTTCTTCGTGATTGTCCTAGCATTCCATAGATCCTAGAGGTATGTTTTCACGGTCCAATTCATCCCTCATCGTCCTCTAAAGCTCAAGGTGATGCTATCCTAGCAACTAGCAACGGTAAGAAGGAAGGGAAGATTCAATTTCCCTGTAGGCTATGTGAAGGCAACCATCCCCTTCACCTTTGTCCGCTCATGGATAAAGCTTCCGCCATTTTGGAAAGTCTTACATCTTCTTCACCCCAACTTCCCGTTGGTTATCAGTGGCTTTCCTCAAAACCTCCCTCCATTGACAAAGAGATTGACTTAGATTCTTCTCTTGTCCATCCTCCTCCTTCCGAGCCTGGCTGTGCTAAGCCTGTTCCAGAACAACCATTGGTCGGAAAGAATGTCAACTTGGGTTCACCACCTGTTGACCACTCTGTTTCGGAAGAGCGTCATGCTCATGTTCTTCTCATCTCATCAGATTCTCCAGCGTCTGAAAATGACTCTCTTATCCCAGCAGATCCCGGGAGTCCTTCTTCGGTTCCTGGGAGGCGGGGGGGGGGGGGCAATCATACGATTCCTTTACCAAGTAGTTTGGTCATCACATTCGACTGGAGCCATTTGACCACTTTCTACCTTCCATCCTATGTGCCTTTCGAGATTACAGTACACGCCTATGATAAGGCAGTACCTGGCACTGTCCTGGATGAGGGTGCGTTTGTCAGTCTTATGCCCTCCACTACTTGGCAAGCTTTGGGTTCCCCACATCTTGTGCCAATCACACAGAATCTGTTGGCATTTGATGGAGAACCTTGTCAACCTATAGGGATCCTCCCAAAGTTTCCTATTACTTTGGGGGGCAACACCGTCTATATGGACGTCATGGTTGTCCAAGGAGCGAATTTCAGTCTTCTCCTTGGCCATGACTACATTTATGCCATGGGGGCCCTCGTTTCTTCACTTTTCCGTGTGGTTTGTTTTCCACATGAGGGAAGAATAGTGACTATAGATCAATTATAGTTCTCTTGTCCCCCAGTGCCTCCTGTGCAGCAGTCATCCCCTCTCGGTTCTTGCTCTCAAACAGTACCTTCTTTGCCACAGGTCAATTATGTGGCTACCCATTCCATCTCCGCCTCTACTGATGACCATGCAGCTGGTCTAGTACAAGATGTACTGGGGGCATTGGAAACCAACCTGTCATTGGTGCATCCTGACATGTGTCCCTCCCAGAGTATGTTTCTTCCATCACGTGAAGGCCTCTTGGGAGCCACATTCTTGGATGGCCCATGAACAGGGTTACGGGCATAGTTCCCGGTCTTGTGTCAAGCTCGTTAACGAATGAAACAAGGTGTCTGAGCATAGTTCCTGATCTTGTGTCAAGCTCGCTTAAAAATGAAACAAGGGGTATGAGGATAGTTCTTTTACTGTGTCAACATCATTAAAAAATGAAACAAACCCCTTTCCAAATCAAGTCTTTGCTTAAGATCTCGTAAACTCCAAGTCGAGTCTTTCCAAAATCTCACAAGTGAACCTTCATTCCATCCACTTCGTTGAATGCAATGAAGCTTGGGGGGCATGCACCTCGATTTGCATCATTATGCTGGGGGCATGCGAACTTATAACAAGCATAGTTTTTTCGTTTCAAACTTGTGAAAACATGAAACCTAATCCAAGTAGAGTTCTCCATGGTTCAAGCTTGTGTAAAAAATGAACCCGCACCTCATCCACACCTCATAATTACCGTGTGTGTGTGTTTTCATGTTTTTGGATTAGTGTGAAGGCGTGATTTCCATTTATTGTGTCTCTTGCTTCTTATGCAGATGCCTGTTACACCTTACGTTGGTTTCCGTCAGAGACCATCGGATTTTAAGGTTGTATTTACGCGTTGGGGAGGAATTTTGATTTCATTACATATCAGCATATTCCACGATGATTAAACACGTTAACTGATGTGTTGGCTAATCATGTATTAGACAGACATTTGCGTAACATGTAATCAAATCATCATACAAGAAAACATGTAAAGCACAATAATAGACCATAGGAATATGTGTTATATATATATATAGATATATATATATATATATATCGTGTGGCGCACCGAGGTGCTCAAAAATAAGTGTACATGTCTAAATAGATTATGTGTTCTCCATACATCTGAGACACATGTCTCTCAAAAATCACCAGCGAGAAATAAAAACCTAGGTGTCTACTGCAGTGGGTTGTTCTCCCTATAGTACACCGTCGCTCGTGTCACCCGCTTCAACAGGCGGTGCATCCTAGGTTCCACTCCTACTGTGTGGATCTGGGATGCTTTGGGGACCTCCTCGATCCCCATATAATCTGGAATCTTTGCTAGTAGGCCCTCAAGGTTCTAGATCATTGTCTCCATCGTATCATCTTCTGGAGGAGCCAGGGCTAGTGCTCCAATTCCCTACGCATCCCTCCATGCCTCTGGAGCCAGTCCGAGGGGTCTCACTGGTCCTACATCTGCATACCATAGCATTCGTCATTAGGACATGTACATGAAAAAATTAAAAAACATCGTAAAAATAAAAATGAAAAAATGTGTGATCAAGTGTCTTACCACCGTCATCCCACTGCTCTCCAGCAAGAAGCCGCATGTCAGGATCTATGTGGAAGTCCATGCCGACATGTGGCCAATCCTCCATGAAGATCATTTGTCACTCAAGCAACTCTCGGAAAAATGTCCCCCACGCCATTGGTCGTCCGCCACCTCCTCATGGCATGAAGTGAGCCCATCCTGTGGCCCTCGTCTCACACGGCCTGGGTAAGTCCAAATCAATGTCTTGTAACTGCAGTGCCAACACCTGCTCCAGCATGAGCGAGACTAAGATGGATCCATAACTAAACTGCTTCGTCTCTCCACGACGGCAGTTGGTGAGTTGCCTCTTTATGTTCACCATCACCGTCTCTGCCCAGTTAAACATGGTGGGATTGAGACACTCAAGAGCCAGCCGGAGCTGGGTCTTCGAAGCCTCATGTTGGGCTTGGGAGCCCGCCGCCCATGTCACCATCAAAAGCATAGTATGAAGGATTACATCATCCACTGTTGGGATTTCCACCTTCCCACTCCTTGTCTTGCGTGCCTGTGGGCACACTTAAGCCATCAGCATATCTAAGGAATCACCCTTGGGTTGCTGCCCCTCCAGAATGGGCCTCTCACCTCGACGGGACAGCCCAGTCAAAAAATATATGTCTGTAGAGTCAAATTCGATATCCCGGCCTTGGATGATAAATTTCCCATCTGTGGATTCCAGGCCCTGATCAGTAGCTCTAGCAAGTTTGGTTGTGACCGTAGGTGTGGAGTGAGGAAGAATTTCAACAATCCGCATGCCCGTAATGTGTTTCGGCACCCCACATCAGCAAAAGCTTCTATATCATTGTTATCATGTGCGTGTTCTTGCCAGACGAATGCCATTATAGCCTGCAGGACGAGAAAAGTTGGATTAACACTTCATTTGGAAAATTCAACGCTGAATTTGCATTAAAACATAAGTTTGCGGCGTCATCATGTCTATTTTAAAAACATACATGATGGTGCGAGGCCCCTAGTTCAGACTTTTCACGATCATCGTGGAAGTACACCACTTTTCTGCGATGATCGGAGCATGCCTTGTGTAAAATTTTCTCGACCATCGCGAACCCGATAGGGTAAACCCGCGATGACCGAGCGGCGAAACCTGGTTTGAAAATCCGCCTAAACTAACACTTGGAACGTTCAAAACGCATGTAAAAAGTATTAAAATGAAGCGCAGGGCGACGTGTGTCTACCTGGAACCAGTTTCAGGGCGAATGATGCACAGACGGGGCCAAATTTTTCTCCTCAACTTCAGTGCTCCAAGTTGCTCCATGGTAAATTGAACAGTGCTATGGTAAAAATGAATGGGTTAATCCTTTTTTATAGTGATTTTTGCAAATTTAAAAATTACATTTCATAAATGTGGGTTTTTCTCATAGTTTTGCTACATGGATAGTTAAAATATACTTTTTAACTATGTTTTTATATGTATTGTTCATATTATCTCGAACGGGTTTACGTGTGACATGTTTTTTTGTGCAGAGCTTCAGGTATTGGAATTACAGCCATTTCATATACACTTGATCCCGGAAAGTCGTCTTTAAGCTCTTTTCTGACTTGAAGAATGAAAATATGGCCGAGTTTTCCTCTCGACTCGTTAAAAGAAATGAGAGGCAGTCGCCTTTAAGCTCTTTTTCTAACTTTTTAAACACAAAAAGATCGTCGGGCTTTTGTCGTTTCAGGCTCGTTATTGGTTGCAAAATGACGTGCTTCCGACCGCTTTTCTACTTACGAAAAATACTCCTCGATCGTAATGGTCGGGCGGTTCTTTCAAGTATCATTTTATACTTTTTTGGGCTCGAGAGACACGACTCTACAAAAAAGGACCCCCCTAGAGTTTTCTTTTCCATGTCTTTTTCAGACTCTCTAAACATGAAAAAGACTCCGAGTTTTACCTATGTCGGACTTGTTAAACCCTGACGACATTGGACTCGTCACCATGACTAGACTCGAGCTTCTCCTTCCTAGGGCTCGTTAAACTATTACTAGGTTGGACTCAGCAACAGGTTTATCATTGATTGTTTATGGCAGCTAGTCACTCTTGAACATCGACACTTTTTCTTCTTGTCGGGTTGGGACATCCATACATCGTCATTTGGCCTTCTGTGGGTTTGGGTCATCATTCTAGCCTCATTCCACTTGATTCATGCCGTTTCCATCGAGCCTCTGATCCCTTGATGCCTAAATGTTTCCACCCCCCCCCCCCTCCAGAGTCGTGTCACCGATATGTTCAAGAGTATAGTCCTTCTGCAGTTTACACCTTCATCTTCTCCTCTGATACTTTGTTTTTCCATCTGACTCTTGTTCCTTATCTCGTGTCGTTGATGGGGGAAACATTATGGCCCTCCTGCAACGGGTCATCTCCTGTCGATTTCAGCTCATTATCTAGGAGATTGATCTAGAGATCCCATTTGGTACCTTAGAGCTTGCATGCCTCAATGGCAAGTTCTTCACACCTGACGGTCGACTTTCATCATTGGTCGTCGATTGGGTGATTCTGCGAGTGTTCGACTTCAGCTCCTTTTTCACACTTCATGGATTGTGCTAGACAGTACCTTGAGAGCCATTGGAATTATTGGTGGTTTCTCTCGCGCTTGTTAACAGTTTTCATCATTAACCGGTAATCAAGCGATGTTCTATCATACTCGACCCCAGCACATCTATTCACATGTTAGAATTTGTACTATGAGCGGATGGGTTCAAGACCCCGAATTTAGATTACACATGTTTAGGCTGCGTGGATTGGTTTTATGATTACATGACTCATTGATGGATGGCTGCGACCATGCCTGAGTCTTCATGGATGGCTACGACCATACCTTTATCATCATCATGGTCTCATTATATGGATGGTTGCGTCCATACCACAGACCTATTTCGTATGTCTTTTGGATGGCTGTGGCCATGCCTAGACTACATGTAATTCATTATCAGAGATATCAATTATACTTGCATGCAGGTTCTTCCAGATGGTGTTCCAGTTCAGTCAATTTCGTAAAGCATTTCACCCCTCCCTCTCTCTCGGGCTTCATGCTTTAGGGGGCATCTGTTACACAGTAATTTGTCACTGCCTTCATGCCAGTCTTCCTACTGTGTCATGAGTCCAAAATCATTCATTCTCATGCTCTCTGATGTTGCCAAATGACCCACTTTTCCAAAGGTTTCTACCTCATCGCGTCTATTGGCTAAATAAATGTGCTGAAGGGCACTCCAAAACAATCCAGAAGCACTGCCATCTGTTGGCCCTCGATTTTGGTCTTGTTTTTGCTCTAGGAAACTTACTAATCCATATATTTCCCATCCATTTTTCACTTTATCCATCCCATTTTGATGTATTTCATATCCATTCAGGTATTTAATTTTAATTTTTCAAATTCTAAAGTTTTTATGAAAATTTGGTTTTAAGTGCAAAGAATTGACAAATTCAGAAATTCCCGTAATAGCTATATGGTTGATATGGTTTCAGGACACTTAGGCATGAATTGGATGGATGGATGGACAGCTTGGGAACTAGGACTAAGCCAGCTATGTTTAGTTTGAATAGAACAAGCTTTATTGGGCCCATTTAGTGATAGTCAATCATGACTAGTCATTCAGAATTCCCATAGAAATAGGGTAGTTTTGAGATTCTATGGGATTGACCATATCTCTTGGGATGGAATTGATGAATTTGACTTAGATAGATGGATATGATTAGATGTGTTTGTTGGAATGATTATAGATCAGTTTGTTTCATAAGATTTCTATTTAAAAGCCAAGACTTTGATGGCTTATGTATTGACTTTTTATAATTTCATGCTGAGACACTTTTGGATTGGAGAGCTAATTTGAAGACTTGTTCTATAACTATTTGTTTGTTCAATAATATGGATGTGTGACTGAATTTGAGCTTCTGATATCAATCTTTAAAGTTTGCAAAGAAAGGGTGGAGGGCCCCCATTCCAAGCTGAGTACACTTCCTTGTTTAAGCTAGTTTTATTTCCTGTAATCTGGTTATTGTAGAACTAGTTTCCATGCTTTATTTCAGATTGATTTATGGTTAAGGTATGGTGATTGATTTCATTAGATCTTAGCTTATTCATCATTTTAATAAGTTGGAAAAACAAAGTGTTCAAGTTGAGCACTCCTTCTGTTAATTTGGTGAATTGTAACTAGTTTCCTTTGATTGCATGCAAGTAGTTTTCTTATGTATTTTTGGCATTAAGGTGAATGAATTATGATGAAACATATCAAGTGTCTCTTAGTTTAGGAGCATTATTTCATTAATGATTTATCCATCTTAAGTTATTAGTTTCAATTTATGTTCATTAAGTAGTAATTGAGGAAGAATTGGACTTCTTAAGTTGAGAACCATTTCAGCATTTCCTCTTTTCAAACATATTGAATTGGAATTGTAATATGTATTTCTTTAGTTTTTGAAAAACTTAACTTTCAAAGTTTGATTACATCTGATATTCACATATAGTGAACTTGCCTCTAAGTATTACCAACCCGGATTGATAAGAAATATTTGTGTTAATTTCGGTAAATAAATTAGCTCAACATTTTGGCGGCGTTGCTGGGGAGGCAAATATCGGCATGGTCAATAGGAAGATAACTTTCAAACTTTTCTAAAAAAACACAAAAACATTAGTTACATCCATTTTAGTTATGTTTCTTTATGCCTAGATATAGAGATCCTCAAGGTAGATTTGTTAAAAACCCCCTACAAGTAGAGATAGGATCATCAAAAACCCCAGTTACTGGTAATCCAACAATTGAGGAATTGGAAGAAAAAAAAAGAACTGAACAAAGGTTAACTTTAATTGAGAGGCAAACTTTGTTAGCTTGGGAAGAAAAATGAAAACAGCTATCAACTTCAGGAAAACAAAAGGAAACTACTAAAGAAAAACAACCTGTCTTTGCATCTATAAATCAACCTGTCTTTGAACAACCTGAATCTCCAATTAAAAATGAAACAACTAAACCAATAGCAGAAGAGGGACATGGATCTGTTATTCTTACTCCTGAACAACGAATTGAATATGAGAGACAACAAAGAGAATGGAGAAGACAAAGAGAGGAAGAGGCAAAACGAGAAAATGATAGAAAGGCAGAAAATGATCGGAAAAGACAAGAAGATGGTGGTGATCAAGAAACTACCTTTGGCTTTCCAATAGTGGATACAAGTGCAATATTAGGAGAAGAGGTGAAAATGAAAAATATTCCACCTTCTGTATTGCCAAATTTTAATGGAATGTCAATGGAAGATCATGATGCTTTGATGTTTGAATTTGATATTCTATGTAGAACATATGGATACACTGATGACATACACAAACTTCATCTTTTTCCTGCTACATTAAAAGCAGCAGCTTTAAAATGGTTCATGGGTTTAGGAGAGGAAACAATAGCTTCTTGGGATGATATGAGATCAGTCTTCCTTAAAAATATCAAGCTTATTGTAGACAATTTTTTAGATAGACCTGTAAATAAATCTTTGTTTTAGAAATTATTTTTTGATGGTTTTAAATCTAACGAAGGAGCAGGAGCAAGATGCGTGCTAATTAGTCCAGAAGGAGACAAAATCATGTTAACATGTAGGCTCGAATTTGATTGTACCAACAATACAGCATAATATGAGGCTTTAGTCCAAGGGTTGTACAAAGCAATCGGGTTAGACATAAAGTACCTCGAAGTCTTTGGACACTCTGAAATTGTAGTTAGACAGGTACAGAATACTATACATTGCTTATCAGGTCATTTAAAACACTATCAATCTTTAGTTCAAGATCTGACTGAGCATTTTATAGCATTCAATATTTCATCAATTCCTAGACTCCAGAATGCAAGTGCTAACCTTTTAGCTAACGTAGCTTCTAAGCTCATTCCTTCGGAAGATTTTAGTCCAGATAGATTCTTAATAGAATTAATCTTTAGACCTTCTATTCCTGACAACATAAAAAATTGGAGAATATTCAACGACGATCCTGATATCGTAAATTTCCTTACTTCTGAAGGATCCTACTCCAATCAAATAATTGACGAAGACCAACATGATCAACAATTACAACAAAATAGCACTAACAATGCTATACCTAAATCAGTGGTCAAGTTAGAAGATCTGTACGATTTGAAAGATCGGTTTAAAAGGTCTACCAATCCAAAGCTCCAAAGTTCAACTTTGAATTTAGAATTAGTAAACCTAGGAACCGATGCCAAACCCCAAAACATAAATCTAGGCCTTGGCCTAGCCCCTGAAGAAAAACTAGCATATATTCATCTTTTGAGACAATACAAAAACGTTTTTGCTATGAACTATGATGAACTCAAAACATATGACACTTCTATCATCCAACATACTATTCCGATGACCGATAATGAAAAACCTGTCCAACAAAAATTGAGAAAGATCCATCCCAATTTAGAAAATCAGATAAAAACTGAACTCAATAAGTTGTTGAAAGCCAAGATAATCTTTCCTGTCAGACATTCTAAATGGGTCTCCAATATGGTACCCGTTAGAAAGAAAAATGGAGATATTAGAATTTGTACTGAATTTCGAAATCTTAACAAGGCCTGTCAAAAATATAATTTTCCTTTACCACCTATGGAGCAGATATTCCAGGCGGTGGCGGGCTCATAATTAATGTCTTTCTTGGATGGATTTTTAGGATACAATCAAGTGTTGGTACATCCCGATGATCAATTGAAAACCACATTCAGAACTAAATGGGGCACATATGCATATCGAAATATGCCATTTGGTTTGATTAATGCTGGTGCCACATTTCAAAGAGCCATGGACATTGCATTTAAAGGTTTAGTCAATAAATCTGTAGTAATTTATTTGGATGATATAACCATGTATTCCAAGAAACGAAGTGACCATCTCAAAGACTTGAAACAAATCTTCCAACGATGTTTAAGGTATGGAATTTCACTTAACCCAAAGAAATCTTTTTTCGCATTAAGTGAAGGGAAACTTCTAAAATTCATAGTGTCACAATCTAGAATTCACATCGATTCTGACAGAATCAAAGAAATTTCTGAAATATCCCTACCTCATAACAAAAAAGCCATGCAATCTTTCCTTGGTCAAATCAATTTTGTAAAGAGATTTGTTCCAGAATTTTCACGAATCATATCCCCTTTACAAACCATGATAAAAAAGAACTCTAATTTTAAATGGGGCCAAGATGAACATGAAGAGTTCAACATGATCAAACAAGCTATTATTAATGCTCCATCTTTAGCAAGTCCGAATTTTTCAGAGCCTTTTATTTTATACACATTTGACTCAGATAGGTCATATGCTACGATACTCACTCAAACGAATCAAGAAAAGGCGGAAGCACCAATTGCTTTTTTCAGTTCAAATTTACAAGGTGCTGAATTAAATTATTCAGATGTGGAGAAACAGGCTTATGCTGTTTTCAAAGCAATCAAATACTTTAGACCTTTTCTACTCAAAACCCATACTAAAATTATAGTACCATTTCCAACGGTAAGAAATCTTCTAGTACAAAAGGATGTGGGTGAGAAAAGGGCCAATTGGGTTACTGCCTTACAAGAATATGACATAGAAATTAAACCAGCAAACATTGTAAGAGGTCAAGGCTTTTGCAAAATGCTGGCTGGAGCATCGCAAATTTCTAAAATTCCATCTGTAGAGGTACAAATGTGCGAGGTAAAACTAAGTGATGTAGAATCATTATACGCTGATATCATTTATTATCTTAAGAACGGGTATGCTCCTTCATACCTCGATCATACTAAGAAAAGAGCTCTAGGATTGAATGCCAAACAATATCAGCTTGTAAATGATATTCTTTTTAGAATAAATTACGATTCTGTTCTCCTTAGATGTCTTGAGAAATCTGAAGCTGAAAAAGTTTTGCAGGAAATCCATGATGGGTCGGCAAGCGTACACTATGCTGGAGATGCTACTGCACATAAAATCTTGTGCGCAGGGTATTATTGGCCCACGTTATTCAAAGACTCGCACATTTACGTGAGGAAATGTCAAGTCTGCCAAACTACTGCTGGGAGACAAAAGAAGCCATCCTTACCACTACAACCAATTAACATCGAGCAACCTTTCAGTTAGTGGGGATTGGACATAATAGGTGAGATTGTTCCTCCCTCTTCTAAGCAGCATAGATATATCCTTACAACAACAGATTATTTTACTAAGTGGGTAGAAGCAGTTCCACTCAAGACGGCTAATGCAGAAAATATCATTGAGTTCATAGATCAATTTATAATCACCAGGTTTGGATTGCCTTCTGCTCTAATGTTTGATAATGCATCATACTTTTCTGGAAATGCAATGAATGAATTTGCACTTAAAAGAGGATTCAAACTTAAATATTCGGCCAATTATTACGCACAGGGAAATGGATTAGCCAAGTCTACAAATAAAAACCTAATCACGATTATCAAAAGAATAGTAGATCAAAATCATAAAAATTGGCATAAATATTTAATATACGCTTTGTTGGCAGACCGAATAACGAGAAAAGCTTCCATTGGCACTTCTCCCTTTAATTTAGTTTATGGGAAAGAAGTGGTTCTTCCGACTCATTTAGCAATTCCCTCTTTGTCTCTAGTTCAATACATTGATGAAGTACCAACTTCTTCATTACACCTAAGACAAATGGAAATAATCAAATTAGAAGAACAACGAGAACAGGCTAAGAAAACGTATGCTCATCACCAAGCACTAGTAAAATCCTCCTTTGATTCAAACATAATGACCAGAAAAGATTTTCAGATGGGAGACTTAGTTTTAAAATGGGACAAGGCACATGAAGAAAAGGGGAAACATACAAAATTTCAAAGAATGTGGCTTGGTCCTTTTCAAATTGTAGAAGTATTAGGTCCATCAACATTTGTGTTACAGGATTTAGCAGGTAAAAGAGACTCTTTGCTTGTTAACGGACAAATTCTTAAGGAATATTTTCCATAGAAGATTATTCTTCTATTTTTGTAGAGTAATACTTTTCTTTTCATAATAAAACCAGTTGTGAATGGTTACATTAGGCATTTACAAAAAAGACACCAACTCTCTTTCAGATTATGATTTTTTGCTTGTATAAATAGCAAATCTTTTGGAAAATTGATCTTTATTATTGAAAGATACAGTTAAAGACTCTAACCTAGATATGACACTAGTTTCAACTTCATAAAGTTTGATACAAATAACCTTTAGTGAAGAAATTGTTTTATATCAGTACAATGAAAGGTATCAATAACAAAATAAAGATTCTCTGTAGAACAGTTACTTCCAAAAACTCTATCATTGTCATCTAGAGCTATCTAAAGAAAACAGTGACTTCCTCCCTGCTAAGAAAATCACAACTTTCAGAGGAACAATCCAAGGATACACTTCATCTTGAAGAATGAGAGGTCTCATCACGAGCCGGCTTATCATAATCACATATATTATAACTTGCTGACTTTGCCAAATACTGCATACCATAATAGGGCAATGAATCAAGATTGTTACAATCAAGAGGCAAGGGGTCTCATCGCGAGCCAGCTTGTTCAGCAAAGTTATAAATCGAGTGAATGATTGTGTCATAAATTGGCTATCAAACCAAGACATTGTTCTTTAAGAATAAAAAGAAAAATCAAAGCAATAAGTGTGGATGTGGATTCTTCTTTGAGAGTTGTAAGTTTCTTTAAGTAGGATACAGGATCATTGCTGGGTAATAGGTAACCCTGTCGAGGCTATAAACGCCTACTGGCAGCAGAGGCTCTACCTATGACAAATGAGCATATTTAAAACTGGTTTACAGAGAAGACTTTGTTTTATATTTACAGACCAAGTAATGACTGATGTAAATACAAGGACTAATTTGAGGGAGAAAATAATCAAAGTTGAAAATAGCTGAAAAAAATGTCATTAACAAGTTAGAGCATAATGTACTTTATCTTTCCATAATAAAGTTAAATTTTCTGAAAAATTTCCTGTTTTGGAAGTTGAAAAAATTCAATAGAAACACAGAGATAACTGGTTCTTCCAAGTGAATCGCCAATTGTTGTGGCCACCAACAACCCCCCCCTCCTTATGAAGTGTTATTGCTAATACTAAATAAGTGGGGACCCTTAGTAAAAAATTGAAAAAATTAATTAGTGTTATATTTCCTTTTAGATGAAACTTACAACATCATGGACTTAGGAAAATACCTTTGAAGAATCTAAAAAACCTAAGTTTCATAATGAAATAAGTAAATTCACTCCTTAAGAGATATCGCATCGCACAAAGAATGATGGGGTACCTTCTAAATGAGCCAAAATGATAAAAAACGTGAGATTGCGACGCGAAACTCCATCGTATCGCATGCATTAAGAAGCACTCACATTGAAAAACCTTAAAATTGCCGATATTGGATATCGCATATCGCACATCGCAAAAATCACATGAATTACACATAATGATTATAACGATTAAGCAATTTGCGATTTTTCAACATTGCAATTTTGCGATTTTGCGATATTGCGATTCTGCGATTTTGCGATATTGCGATATTGCGATATTGCGACCAAGCAACCTTGCGATAGAACAGCATGATGGAATTGCGGTAATGCGATATAGCGATCTACGATATTGCAAAGAAAAATCGCAAGACCTCTCCATCGCAGTTGGTTCTGGCTCATTATTCGAGAAAACCTTTTTTAGGCCAAGAACTGGTCATGCACTTTAATGCGAATTAATGAGTTGTTGCCAGTTGTTAATGAAGTATGGTAATGTGTTTTTCAAAGAACTAGTTCATGTAAGGTGGCGTGTTTTGGATATCTTTTTCATTTAAAGTTTTCTTGTCATTATTTTTATCATTACTCCCACCTCATTTGTAAACTACAGGAACGAAGGAAACTAGGCAGTATGTAGGAAACTATGAGGAGGAAAGGCAATACTCCAATGTCCATTTGGGAAGGCACACCTAATCTAATTAAGGAAGAGAAAGAGCCGCAAAACTCTTCTGAGGCATCCATCACATATTTCTCATATACAACCATGGTTGAATGGGTATTGAACGATGCTGATACCAGAAACAGACAGTTTAATGCTCAGGGTCAGGAGCTCACGGAATCACTATTTTTACAAATTTTGAGCTTTATACCGGATAGCAAAAAAAGGCGCAAAAGGCAAAAAACGCATCAAGGAAGCCCGAATCAAGAAACAGAGGCAGTTTTAGATGCGCAATTAGCGCCATCGCTAAGAAAACTTGCTTGAAAAGGAAGGCTTCTAATTACTTAGTCACCTGCAATCCCTGAAAATTGCAAGAAAAGCAGCGATAGAAACAAACTGGAAACAGAAAGCTAAAGAAAAAGTAGAAGCAATCCAAGGGTTAACCAAGTTGAAATGGGATTATTACCAGGTATACATGGTAAAGCCACATAGTCATTGGATGACTCTAAAGTATATCATCAATTTTGCTGAGAAGATAGTGCCAGCGCTTGCCGATTCTGTTTGCTTAACTCAACCAAAGACGGAAGACAGACAGCTGACTCTACTCAGGCAAACACTGAATGCTTCTGACGTTAAGGAGCAAATTTAGAAATAGTTAGATATTAGATTTAATTTTAGAAATAGTTTTACTTAGAAAAAGGATGGTCGTTTAAACCGAATCTTCAATTTCTGTAAATAAGTTATTTAGTTAGTAGTATTTAAACCTTTCTCATGCATTTAGAGAAGGGTCCAGAAATTTATCAAAAACTTGTCCTCAGAACATGCACTTTTGCACCCTCCGAAGAGGTTTTGATGAATGAATGGAACAGGGTTTATTTGATATTTGCATTTGATATCTGCCACTGATGTTGCACTTCTGTGCTCTTAGTGGATGTTAAATCAAGGAGAGATAAATCAATTGTCACTTGAAGCTCATGAGTAGGACTAGTTATAAATGGTACTTTTATCTCTTAACCATTTTTGCTTATGCGTTAAAGTGATATTCATTTTTCAGTTGTTTATATATTACAACATGGATGTATGAGTTATCATTTGGCACTTTTGTACGGTGATAACTATTTGTTTATGTTTAGTGTATGAATAGCTCATTTATGCGATAAGTTTTAACAACTGTTTCGTCTAACTTCTTATACGAAGTATCTCATCTTTATAAAATTCTTTTCTTATGATAACTGAATGATCTTTATTACCAGTTATTGTATGAAACCTTTTTAGATCGCATAGAATAAAGATCACACCCCAGGTTAGCATAAATTTCGATGTTTTTCTGTTTATTAGAATACATAGCATAGCATTAGATTAGATGGAAGTATTCCATTTAGAACATAAACACCCATCTTTCTCACACACACACACACTGAATTGGGAAACTGGTCCCATATCCCCAGTCGGACCCGCTATACCAAACGGATAAGGATCTGTCAACCAAGGTCCGGAGCGGGCGGGTATCCCCCTTGTTGTCGACCCGATTTTTGGGGCCCTCAACATATTTGGCGCTAGAAGGAGGGCCAGAACTATGAATGGAAAGTAAATCTAAATCAAAATACCATTGTTAGAGTAAATCGCCCTCCCCATCTCCTCCGACTTCTCCATTACACTTAAATCCAGAGTTAGAAGCCGCTAGAGCATCATTCGCTGCTACAAATCCTGACATTTCAGAACAATATGTTATTGAACCTCCTGAATTCGAATCTTTGATTCATAAACTTCAACAATTTTCCATTTCCCCTCAAAGATCGGAGGAATCTCAGGGCAGCGTGACTTTGCAGTATAACCCTACTCATCCCCTGACCAGACTTAAGAGTGAAAAGTTCAGTGTTCGGCCAACCGAACTACCTCTTCCTAAAAGGAAACAAGTAAGGAAGTCACCCAAAGGGTTCGACAGCGAGACTCTTTCATCAACATCATCCATCAAAACTTCTCCACCGCGAAGTCAACCAACTACTCCACCACCCCAGACCATTATCAATCCACCTAGTGGAATCCCTACAACTCCTCCTCAATCATCTGCGATCATAATCATCTCATCTTCTCAACCACAGGGATCATTTTCTGGAAATTCCCTGTTAGCAGTTCAGCAGTGGCCCAATCTCCACGGAACAATCCTGGGGCAGTCTTAATGCCTGCGCCCTTGAGTCAAATACCGGCCCATCCTGAGAAATGGCTGCCCAAGTTCAATCTTGAGGCAGGCATGCTAGCAGAAGAGAACATAAACAACCTTATGCTATCCATCAACCTCAACGAGGTTACTAATGAAGATGTTGTTGTTCGATTGTTTCCTTATACCCTACAAGGAACAGCCGGATCGTGGTATTTCTCATTACCCTCTGGATGTATTACCAGTTGGGACATATTCCAAGACCAATTTCTAACCAAGTTTGGTGATGACAGGTCTACGGCAACGTTAATCAATGACCTATCCAACCTTAGGGCAGAAACTAGAGAACTGATCAAAGATTTCAATCTACGTTTCAATAAGATTCTAAACAAAATTCCTACTGCTTCCCAGCCCAGCGAGGAAGTGCGATGTGAATGGTATATCACTGCATTACCATCGAACATAGCAATCTTCATGGAAAGGGATAATAAAACAACCCTTGCTGAAAACATGAAAGAAGCCATAGCAATAGAGAAACGAATAATCGCCTTAGAGAAGAAATCCACGTTAGAAGATCGAAAGTCTAAGAAGGTCACCTTCAAAGAAGAGTCCAAGAAGAAATAAGCAAAATATCCATTTGATTTGGAGGGATTGCAAAAAGTTCTCAAGACCATGTCTTATGAAATGGTCAACATAAAAAAGCAAGTAGCAGAAACTTCTTCAAAAAGGTGCTACAGAGCTTTTAAAAGAGGCCCGTCAACGGATTCAAAGCCACCCAATGCTATAACAAATGCTGAATCTGAGGGAGAGGAAGAGGAAATTTTCACTGAAGGAAAAACCGATGATGAAGAAGTTGTAGACTTACAAGGAATGTGGGATTTCATCCTCCCACAAGAGGAAGATCAAGAAGTATTCCCAGTTAACACACGAAGTAGAAATCAGCTTGATCCTCTCCAAACTATCCCAAAACCAAAGAGCGCAAGCTCTCCAACAAAGGATAAAGTCACAACAAAGAAAACGACATCTAAAGCGACTCAAACCAGCCCAATCCAAACATATTCACCTACTCCATCTAAAACACTAATCGTTTTGGATGAATGGAGTAAAATATCATAGAAGACATGAAAAATACTAGGGAAAATATCACTCTGTACGAATTGAGCAAGCTAAACCATCAACAAAAGATAATGATGAAAGAATTACATGTTGTGCCAATTGCACCTTTGCCTGCCGCTGTAATTTCTCAAGCTTCTCAGAACATGGGAAGACCTCCAAGTAATACAACTAGCAAGATTGATCCAAACGGCATCTCTTTAATTGGAGGTAGATCGAGATCTCATACTCCCCCTTTTCTCCTTACTTATGACATTTTTAACAAAAATGTATATAATTTTTTAGTGGATTCAGGTGCTTCATTGAATATTTTACCGAAGTCCATATGCACCAAATTAAACATTCAACCACAAAAGTCCGTTGTGCGCATAGTTCAGCTGGATCGGTCTCAAGTCGAAGTCATCGGCGAACTAAATCAAGTAACCATAAGGCTGTCATCCAACCCGAAGGTATGTCAAGTGATTGATATTTTAGTGGCTCATATTGCTGAATTTTATGGCTTGATTCTTAGCAGGGATTGGTAAGAAAAACTGCATCGATACTTCTCAACTGACTGGTCGCATATGTGGCTACCTTACAATGGTAAGCCAAATCAAAGAAAAGTTGAACGAGAATTACATCAGAAGTACATAGTAACTGAGTTAGAAGGGGAAAATGAACCAGTAGCATATAACAATAGCATAATTGGCAATTATTTAGTAGATTCTTTTCTCGGCAATTTTAATGCTCATACATCCCCATATTTAGAACATCCCGTCTTATCCCAAGTCGAAATTTTTTCTCAAACGAACAGTTCAAAATGTATCAATTTTTTAGATAAACCTGTAAATAAATCTTTGTTTTGGAAATTATTTTTTATGGTTCCAAATCCAACGAAGGAGCAGGAGGAGGATGCATGCTAATTATTCAAGAAGGAGACAAAATCATGCTAATATGTAGGCTCGAATTTGATTGTACCAACAATACAACAGAATATGAAGCTTTAGTTCAAGGGTTGTACAAAGCAATCGGGCTAAACATAAAGTATCTCCAAGTCTTCCTAGACTCTGAAATTGTAGTCAAACAGGTACAGAGTAATATAAATTGCCTATCAGGTCATCTAAAACACTATCAATCTTTAGTTCAAGATCTGACTAAGCATTTTACAGCATTCAATATTTCATCAATTCCCAGACTCTAGAATGCAAGCGCTCACCTTTTAGCTAACATAGCTTCTAAGCTCATTCCTTCAGAAGATTTTAGTCCAGATAGATTCTCAATAGAATTAATCTTTAGACCTTCTATTCCTGACAACATC